>WSXT02190356.1:0-19910 GCA_011762715.2 Neuroterus valhalla
TACACAAAACGAGGAAGTAATGTGCAGAAAGCTCTTGTCATCTTGTATACATAGTTGTAAATAAACGTGTTTTCGTGGATCTTACATTATCTCGGCCAGGGCCTTCATTTCGAATCACATATTACATACACAAAAAACTCTTGATTTTTATTTATGCCGATGCCTGCAGGGGTCATGGAGAAAAAAAATCTGTTATACTAACCAAAAAATCTGTAACCTTCACAGATTTCCTACGTTAAAATATAGTGACAGCACAGAATTTCAGTACGAAATACTATAAAATTTCTTTAAGCAGATTATGTAAATATAACAGGATACACGAACGTAGATTACTCGTAACCATTACAGACAAATATCTGTAATAATTACAGATAAATCTTCAACATCTAAATATGAATACCTGTAACAATCACAGACAAATCTGTAACATCCACTGATGAATATATGTAACGATTACAGACAAATCTTAAGGAAATACAGATAATTATATGTCAGGATTACAAATAAATCTCTATTATTTACACAGGAATATCTGTAACACTCACACTAAATACCTGTAAGCACCGCAGAAAAATACTGGTTACGATTATAGGTAAAATTCTGTAAAGAGTGCAGGTGTGCATGTGAAATATAAAAATGCTAATATCCTTTCAAATAAGAATTTTGAATTTTCAACGATTTCACTATGAACTAGTAGTTTTCTGCTAAAGATTATAACAGGATTTCTGTGATACACGGAAAGGGAAATGGTGCGTCTGCGCGCTCCGCAATAATCCGCCCAAGTCCGAACACTCGGACTCCGAGGGAGACGACGGTTTGAAAACGGTCCGAGAGCTCGGCGGATTATCCGCCGGAAGAGTTTGGCGCGCATTAAGACAACACTAGCGCCGTCTTGTTGCCCACCATAAGCACTCAGACGTGCACGCATCAGAGCAGATGATCGACTCAGTGCGGATAGCGCAGAGGTACCATTTCCCTTTCCGTGTAGTCTTTACTAGAAAACTACTAGTTCATACTGAAATCGTTGAAAATTAACAAAGTTGAGAATTTCCTAATTGGGATGAATTGGTAGATTTCTGCTTAATATTGGTAGAAATACCCACGGAATAAAATTAATGAACTACTTCATGGTATTTTATCAATCACTTTTTATTTATTCCGATTTATGAATTGAGATCTCCCGAAATGGCCAACATGAAGGTGTATATTGAACGTGAGGAACTCATTTTATACAATTTTGAAGTATTGTCCATAATAAATATGTATTCAGAGAAATGGATAATCTTAATCAACTGTCAATTAAAATGAGCTACAAGACTGCAAATTACACACTATGTACGGAAAAAAATGCCAAACGAAATGCTGGTTCGGGAATGGTCTATATAAATAATGCTAAGGGATTGATTTCAATAAAATTCATTTAAACTTTCCTGTATAATTGCATATATTACGAACGTTTAAATTATACTATAACACATTCTGTATTTCTTAAATGAACATTCATTGTGCTACGCTTTAACAGAATAAACAAAGGGTAATAATTAGTTCAGATGAAATCCTTCGGCAATCTTGACATGCAAGAAAATGAAGATCAGTGGAGGTAAAATGAAAATTGAGCGATCTTACTTATTTTTCTTGCTGATCTCTGCTTTTTTTGCTTGCTTTGATTAGTACGGAATTTTCACCTGAACTACTCCTAATCGTCACTTTCTTTCTGAGTTAGAAATGTTGTTTACTTCTAAATATTATATAAAAAGCTTGACATTCGAATGTGACTAGTTAGAAAACAGCACATACTCTGCTGAAGGAATAGAAACTTTTTTAGGGCTAATATAAAGTGAAATATATTCTATACTGAGTGATCCTGACGTGCAGAAGAATACAATACAATTCTTGTATTGCCATAGTTTTCCCTGCTTCCGCCCTGGCAGTGACCGTCTTCTTCCATTTCGGTTCCAATTCAAAAGAAGGTTCCGTGTTAGTTTTCAAAAAGGCCATCATTGTATCTAAGGTTTCCTGCTCTTCACTATCTTTGGATGAATCTGAGAAGACCAATTTAATCAGACAATTAGTCTAAACTCTACATTAATTTTCTAAAAGCCTATGTAAAGTAAAAAAATAATAGGTCGGAATTTCTAGGAAACAGTTAAGTTCCAAACTCAAAAACATCAATTACTAGTCAAATAGTGAAATTTTCCAACAAAATCGGTCGAATTGTCAATCAAAAAGGAAGGATTTTTATTCCAAATGAGATGAAGTCTCAACCCAGAAAGACGAATTCCCAAGAAAGCAGATAAATTTTGAACCAAATGATTCAATTTTTAGGTCAAAAAGACAAATTTCCTAAACAGGGGGTAGATATTAATTTACAAAGAAACGGAATTTTGACAAAACAGTTGAATTTTCGAAAAGAAGATGACTTCTTCAAATAATGGATGGATTTGCAACCATATATAGTTGAATCTCTAAGCAAAAGAGAAGAATTCCAAACAAAATAGTTTCAATTCTAACAAAACGGGTAAATTTCTCAGTCAGAAATACAAATTTTACAGAATTCATTTGAATTTTTATTCAAAATGTTTAAAAACAGTATTTCAACAGGATAATAAATTTGAAATGGATTTCCAAGTCAAGGGTACAAGTTTTTCACCAGTGAAGTTTTTAACCAAATAAACGTTTAACAAGGCAATTGGATTTTTGAATCTGAGAATATGACTTCCCGAACAGCAAATGAACATTTAGGCAAGAGGAGTGAGCAGCTGAAGTTTCAGTCTCAAAAGATAAATTTTGAGCCAAATAGTCGCATTTTTAAACAAAAGCGGTCAAGGTTCAACAAACTTATTAAATTTTAAAAATAGAAGTGGTATTTTCTACATGATAATTGAATTAACAACAAGCCAGTAGAACTGTCAACAAAACTGATGTATCTTTAACGAAAGAAATTCATGTTTAGCAAAGCAACCAAACTTTCATTGAAGCAGTTTCAATTTCAACCAAGTAGTTTCATTCTCAATAAAAAAGATTTATTCCCAGCGAAAGAAACAATAATTAATATTTTACTTAGCAGAGGTTCATTTTCAAAACAAAAAGGCAGCTTTTATAAAAAAAAAAATGAATTTGCAAGCAAATAGTGTGGTTTCTGACGAGAAAAGATGAATTCTCCATTATTAGAGAAGTCATAAAATTTTTGAGAAATCGTTGACTAAAAAATTAGTTTCAAACGAGAAGGAACGAATCTACAAAAGAATTCTCAAATCTTTAACCAATAACATTAATTTTTTAACCAGTAGTTCAACTTTTGTATAATCTTACCTTCAAATATTTCTTTGAGACAGCAAGTGAGTCCCCATTCCTCTAGTTTTTCCATGAAAAATCGATCCATCCCTAATTTGTAAAAAATAAGAGGTTGTAAAAAGGGATCGTGAAAAAGAAAAGTAAAGTCTTGAATTGCGTTTTAGGTTATATTCATGTTTGCGTTTCACACTATTATAATAAATATACACAATTGAACACAAAAATATAGTATTTATGAAACGTAAGGAATGTCATGAACTTATCCTCCTCATCGTAGGTATAACCCAAAACCACGATAAGTCTCAATAATACTTTAGTTGATTTTTGCGGTGACCGGAAACACGTTTGCACTGTTGCGTTGGCGTCCTTTGCCTTTGTTACATCAGGCGGGAATACCAGGATTTGGTAACGCGGATGCATGGAGTTTAGTATACACAACTCATAGAGTCTGTAACATCGACAGGTTTTTCCGCAACGTTTGAGAACCATGGGTACAAGGAATTTAGAGTTCAATCGGACTATAAAACTTGTAAATTTTAAAGATAGTTCTAATTAAGATTTCAGGGAACACTTACAGAAACTCTACACTGATCAATACATAAAGGGAAGTGAGCCTGACTTGAAGACTGTTTTTGCCATCTTTTTTACTGCTACGAATGCATAAATAGTTAACATATAAGCTCCGGTTATTTACGCCTGTAACTTTCTTTCTAATTATGCGATTTGTTTATTTATGAGGGTTTTAGGAAGTTCTTTTTACACGCTCTCATCCTATTTTACTATTTATACCAAAACAAATTGTTTAAACCATTTTTTCAATAAATCAATGGTTTATTTAATTTTTTCCGCAATCAAGGCTTCAGCGATTTTTTGTTTAGGCACAAGAGAAAGCTTGACTTGTTTACTATAAAAATGCCTAATAAGAAAATTGACAAATATAGATTTATTGAGTTACAGAGCCGGTTGTGGAGAGAGTCCTCGCGTTCGCACTCGGGCGTCATGCGGCAGCATGCCGCGAAACAGTTTTCAAGTATGCCATTTTTTTGTATTACTCACATTGATCCAAAATTGCATGAAGTCATCGAAAAAAACTATTCACTTAATCGTAAATATTGATTGATTGAGTAGTTGGGGGTAAGAGTTGCTTGCTTGAATTTTCAGAAGTCGCCTGTTCTTCATTTGTTCTACACGAAATTATGTGCAAAACAAAAGAAACACAAGTGACTTCTGAAAATACAAGCAAGCTGTCCTTGCACCCAACTGCTCAAGTGTAATACAAATTTATGAATTATATTATTTTAAAAACACGTGTAATTTACTATCAGTCATGACTATCTTGAATGTTTGATAGTAATAATGTGCAGTAATCCAACGTATGCTTGTCATTTTTGTGAATGTGAAAATTTTCCTGGCACTTAAGTTCTGAAAGAACATTTGACTGCAATGTTAGATGAGAAATGCGTCACCGAATTAGGATATCAAGTTTGGCTGCAAACGGACAGAAGTAGAAGTAATCTTATGACCCAGGTAGCAGAAACCGACATCTTCCTTGAACGACTTTGCGGAAAACTATTGAATTTGAAGTCTCATGAATTTTACGCAAAGCAGCAGGCATCGTTCCATAAGAATCTCAAAGGCACATTATTAGTTGCACATTTTTTGATTATGTTCGATTCTGCAGAAAACTATGGTTGCGTGTTTCAAAATGTGATCCAATCTTTTCACTGGACTGATGATCAGGCGTCCATCTTTACAGTATTCATCTACTATAAACAGAAGAACGAATTGGAGCATGTAAGAATAGCTATTATTTCAGGGAACTTACACCACGACACGGTTGCTGTGCATTTATACCAAAGGTTGATTGTTGACTTCCTTAAGAAGCGTTTCAATCCTAAGAAATCGCATTATGTCACTGATGGAGCACCACAGCATTTTAAGAACAAATACAACTTCGCTTACATTCTGTGCCATGCAAAAGATTTTGGCATTCCGGCAGACTAGACTTTCCATCCAACTGCCCATGAAAAAGGACCATTCGATGGATTCGGAGGGAATCTGAAGCGTCTTGCTGCAAGAGCCAGCTTGCAACGTTCAGTTGAGAATCAGTTCTGTTGTATTTTTCGGTTGCAAAGAAGAGCATGCAGCGATGACAATAAAGTAAGCAGATCGATTTAGTAAGGCTGTGAAGATACCTGTGAAGATACAGCTGGATCTGAAACGATTTTCCTATGAAGAGAAAAGCGAGGTTTTTCCGAAGCCCAAACGTAATCGAAAGCAGAATAGTACTCCAAAAAAGGTGAAAGCTGGTACGAAGAAGATACGAACAGCATATAAAGAAGTTGTGTAGTGAGAGGCAAGGGGACTCAAAAAATGAAGCACCCCATAAAGTAAGAGGCGAGAGGACTCACTAAAATCAAGCACCCCGAATTATCTTACGGATACAAGGAGACCTAAATCGCATGGTCACCTTCACGTGGTAGACTCTGGAAACTATACCTTGATAGGACGTAGGCTGACGACAGGCGTTGATTACTTATACCTTAGTTCTTTATTTACTTGAACACAGTTTATACGTAAGAAGTTGGTTGAATTATATATTTATTTCGAAGAATTGGAGAAGCAATAACCAATTATTGTCAGATAATAAATTTCAATGGTGCGGAATCATTTATTTTAAGAAAAATACTGTTCATGTTTGAGAAACTGCTTTTTACTCAATATTTTTTTATAACTTTAAGAAGTTTAAATTTCTTTAAACTTACTGGTTAACATTTCTGAATAGTTTTTCCCGATGACCTCATGCAATTTTGAATCAATGTGAGTAATACAAAAAAATGGTATACTTGAAAACTGTTCCGCGGTATGCTGCCGTATGAGGCCCGAGTGCGAGCGCGAGGACTCCCTCTACAACCGGCTCTGTAACTCAATAAATCTTTATTTGTCCATTTTCTAATTAGACGTTTTTCATAGTAAAAAAGTCAAGCTTTTTTTGCGATTTATAGAAAGAAATCGTAGATGCCTTAATTGCGAAAACAGTTGAATAAACTATTGATTCATTGAAAAAATGGTTGATAGAATTTTCTTTGTTATAAATAGTAAAATAGGATCGGAGCATTGGGTAGGCGAACATATTCCCAAAATTCAAAGACAATCGAAAAACATGACTTTTAGAGTTGAGGCAGTTGAGGAATAATGCCCCATAGGTAGGCCTAGTAGGAAGTGAGGATTGAAATTAATATCATTATTCTAGTGCATCGTTTATAAAACTTCCTTTGTTTTACTTTTCTTATTATTTAAAAAAAAATTTTTTATTAACTTTCTTATTCGTCACTTTATTTTGCAGAATTGGTTCCTAGACCATTTTTTGGACTACAGTTGCTGCAGAAGAAGGACCATTCACCTCCCGTAACTCCTCTACCAATACTAAATGTTAAATATTACGGTTGTAGGCAGGGTTTGCATCTGGATTTGCCTGACTTCTCTTTTCGAGTAGTCGTTGAAAAAATAGAAAAAATTGAATACGTAATTGCATATTACTTCATGGGAGCTATGTATCCATTTGTGATTCCCTTAGATGATGGACTTCAAGTTTTTATAGTGAGAGTAGATAACAATAAGAATATATATCTAAAAAAAAAGGATCCTATGGAAAAACGATTCTACGTGAAGTATAACGAGGGTCAAAATATCCGTTGGGCCAACCGAAAAATAATTCACGATACGCCGTTTTCGGGCCAAGCAGGCGATCACGGAAGTCCTACCCATTCCGGCAATCGTTCGAGTTAATAGATGGATATTCTCTAATCTATAAATATTCTCTCTTTCCGGCTGGAACTTGTAGAATTTATATCATTCTCGCATCTCTTAGTATTCAAACTATGATAGGTTGGAAATATTTTGATTGTATTTCTAAGTATAGTTTTCTGTATTAATGCTTTATTTACAATGGTCTTCAGGAGTTTTGTACTGAATACTGCTCGTGGTTAAATGATCAATGTCAAAGGAAATGTAGCCATCGATAAGAAATATATTGAGAGAATGCAAGTACACAACACGAAAAAGATTTTTTTATTCAAATTTCTTCGCCCTTCGGTTAGCCATTGATTGGTGGTTTACGAACTCGACCTTTCTTTTTGGTCCCTTAGAACTATGTGTCGAAGTACAATATAATCAGATAGCCTTCGAAAGTTATCCGTTATGCAGATGATGAGAATGACAATAGCCATACCACGAAAACAGATATACGGAAGGCATCGTTAAATCTGTTTCTCATATGGAAGGAGTTTTATAACCCAGACATTTCTATAGATTTGCAGAAGTCTTCAGTTATACAATATTTGTTGATACTCTCTCCTTTTTACGTGCTGGAGAGTCTTGACATAATACCTCTCCCAATATTAACGAACCTTTCCAGAATGCGAGGCGGGAATCGAACTTGCAACCAGACGGAGTAGGTCCGAAATTTCTGCCTTAGCCCTCACTGTCTCAAACGCAAAATTGTAGAAGTTTCGGGTGAGTCATAAACTAGATAAACCTTCTAGAATTTAAAGACTTTGAGGCATAGCTGATTTTGAATTTTCTATCAGTTTCGAGAGATGAATTTGTTCAAACAATGTCTTTGAATAAATTATTGCTTATTTTAATTTTTTTGCAAAATCAATTCTAAAATCTAATTTCAGCGGAAAAGACATGTCCGAAGCATTATATTTTATGTTTAAAATACAATTCGTTTCAACCAAATGACTGAATAATCAATTTTGCATAAATTAAATTAAATAATAATAAAGCTTCAAACGTCTACAAGAAAATGAATAATAATACAAGTGCGACCTATGTTAACTGAAGGGTTTTTTCGTGCGCTAATTTCAAGTTTGCCATTAGTTTTGCAAAAAAGAAATAGACAAATGTGTTCATAGGATCGATTGAGTTGTTTTGTTATTGTATAAATGTTTATTTTATTTTATATCGCATTTCTAAAAATATTTTCTCCTAAATTCCTTTTTTTATTTTATTTTTTCATTCAATAATTTATTTCCTCGTAATTATTTTCTTATCTCTTATATCAAGAAGTCCTGGAAAATAGAAAACTGTATTAGATTTCTGAAACAATGTCTCTTTTACCAGAGAAAAAGCTGTCCTGCTGTTAAATAACAAATCGACTAAGAAATCATTGCATCCAAAATGTTGTAAAATGATGTTAGGAAATAAGGGAGAAAATGTATGGTGAGAGAAAGTTTCTACTGGAAGCAGAGTTGTACAGAAATAAATGGAAACGGGACTTGAACAAGTATACTAAAGGATTTTTAAGTCTCAAAGAATTTCGGGAAATAAGATTCAGAAACAGTCAACAATGGAAGGGAAAGACTTAAATAAGAGGGATGAAAAAACTGTACAAGAATAAGGGAAATGAGGGCTAAGGCTGAAAAATAACTTGGAGAAGTATAAGAAAAAAGGGAACCAGGGAGAAAAAGAGGACGTATAGAATAACGGTAGAAAGAAAAGAAAAAGAGATAAAAACGCTGAATGAGAGAGTGAGGTCGAAGGTCGAATGAATGGAGGAAAAGATTGATTAGGCGCAGCTAACAAATGAAGAGGGTACTGTGAACAACGTAAGTGGGGTCGGGAGAGAAAGATAAAGAATTTTAAAAAATGGGAAGGAGGGAAAAGAAGAAAAATCACACTATTAGAAGATTAAGAATGACAAATGGGAACGAGAGGATGGTGGGAAGAATAAGTTGTTATGAAATTAATGGTAGCAAAACCGGAGATTCATTCTTAAATTTTTCAAACCATGTAACAGTGGACTTCAATCTTTGAATTAAACTAGGCTTACCTTCCAAGCTTCGATAGAATCTGTTGGCCCGCGTGTCTTCGTGTGTGGCTTTTGTGGTCGAGTGGCCTTTCTTCTGGATTCCGGTAGAGCGTTGGGCCGAGGCAGGGATTGCAGGGCTGCTCGTTCGTTCTCTGGTTGCGGGACGTCGTAACGTAACGGTCTCGGCACCACGAGCCGGCAATGAAGGGAAAGACTGGCCTGCTCATTAAAAATATCACGATGTAGTCGAAAAGGAGTGCTGCCAGCAGGTTTATCTTGGTGTCGCCTGGCAACGTAGTGGCGCCTGCGCACTTGCCTCTGCAGCTGAGTCCGAAAGTGCTAAATCCTCCTCTAATGTCCTGCTACCGGCTGGGGGTGTACCTGCGATTCCAGTGTTGCCGGGCGTGGTGAGTTCCTGTTTTGTGGAGGCGCGGTTGCCAGATTGGTCGGCAGCTTGTCTTTCGACATAGGCATGTAGATGGGCGTCTCGCTTCACTTCTTCTTATCGTATACCTTGAATTATTTGCTGCAAGAACTGATTGATGGGATCTTTAAGTGGTTATGTAAGTCTAGGTTTTGAGAAAAAGCTGGTATCTGTATGATTGTTCGAACGATATTATTAATGCCGATCACTGCAGATCCTCAATTAAAATCATTAATTGAAGTGAAAGATTCTTTGAACTGCCCTATTGAAGAAATCGAGCTTTTGTTAGTGATCTTGATAAGAGTTGTAGTATGCGTTCTCTTGGATGTTGAGAGAGAAATCCTGAATTTCTTTTAAAAAATTTTTAAAACTTGGGAGATAATTGAAATTGAAAATTCCGGTCTTTTTTCCCATTCTACGACGTCTTCTTAAAGTCTTGTCAATTCCAAAATGAGGCCTTTGTCAACTTTTAGAGTTCAGACTCTCGGAGGCTGTTTGCATGGACATTGTCATGCCATGGCGTACGCTCATAATAATTTCTCGGAAACTGCACGAGACGAATAAGCTGTCGAAATTTTGATTATCTGAGTGACCATTTTAGGATGGGGCCGAAAGTACGTTAGAAATTAGGAAAGTCTTCGTTGCAAAATCGAATAGTTATTTACTACAGATTTTTGGTCTTATTGTATTTTTTTCACAAAACACACATGTTACACTGCACATACTATCGCACGTTTTCATACCTCGAAGATAACACCCAGCGGACATCTTGCACATCCCATGTTGTCCTTACGTAGTATCACAACCGAACCAGCCTTTAACTCATTAGTGGAATTAGTGGAATTCGTTGAGATATTCTCTATGCCATTTCTTCCAAAAGTCCTGTCGAGCCTTGGTTATGAAATTGTATGTTGAAAGTCTGTTGTCGGCCACTAAAACGAGATTTTTCTCACGTAGAGAATTGAATGTTCGACCTATTAATAAGTGAACAGGAGTTATAGCTAGAAGATCAATAGGATCGATCAAAAGAGCGTACAATCGACTTGAATTTAAAATCGCTTCGATTGCAATTACCAAAGTGTTAAATTACTCATACGTTAGTTTTTGGTCTTCCAATACACCTTTCAAGTGGTGTTTCAAACTCTTTACAGCTGCTTCCCACATCCCGCCGGAATGAGGGGACAACGGTGGATTGAAATGTCACTCAATGCGTTAAGCTCACGCAAAATTTCTTATATCCTGCTCGAATTCTGCGGTGTAGAATAGGTCATACATCGCCCGAAGTTCTTTATTAGCCTCTAAGAAGTTTCTCCCGTTATCAAAATAGATGTGTTCTGGAACCCTCCTCCGACCAATAAACCTACGCAAAGCTGCCGAAAATCCCTCTGCGCAGAGGTCGGTTGCCAGTTCGATATGCAACGACTTATAGACGCCATACAGATAAAAACACAACCATAGACCTTGGTGAGACTCCGGTCGCGAATATTTTCCTCTGAGTCGGTTGGATACCGTAATGCCTATTTTCTTCCAGACACTCGCGAATGATAAGATCAGTTGTGATCGGGTGTTTGCTACGTAGCAAGAGAGTGTGTTTCTGATTATAGATCAAATCTGATTTTTTTCAAACGACCATCTACTCAAATAAGATTGCTCTCGTAGAGGAGCGGATTCAGTGGAAGTGTTTTGAGCGTCGATGGCTCGAACTTCGTACGTCAGAATCTAAGGATCCCAAATGATTCCGAGCGTGTTCTGAATGGGACTTTCTTTGATGACGCAATCGAGATTGAACATTTTCTTCTTATTGTTATTGGGAATTTAAACTTGCAATGCGAGACCTGATGGCCATCGAGCAAACAAACCAACATGGCTGCCTATGGGGCACACGTAGAATTGCTTACATGCGTGTTGCACTCAAATAACACGATATTTATCAATTTTGTGTCAGTTTGATCAGTTAGAGGTACATAAGAAGTTTATTAAGTGCATATATAATCTTCAAAATGGAATTCAACATTTTTAGCATATTTAAATTACACTATTCTTAAATAAACGTATTAAGACTAATGCTAATCACATGCATGCCGTTCCCCATAGGCAGCCATGTTTTGTTTTGATACAGCAGCGCCTCTTCGCCCGTGGTGGATGTTTTCTTTGCCAATTGAGGAAAGATGGATGGCTGGAAGACCATTGTCTGATGACAAATACACCCCGACCTAATAACTCGATCATTTCATTGCGGATTCTGAGAACTTCCTCGATGAAATTTGCGCCTGAGACCAGATGGTCCACGTAAAAATCTCGTAGGAGGATTCTACTGGCGCGCGGAAAATCCTTTCCCTCGTCGCGATCATGTTGCTGTAAGGTGCGAATTGACAAAAAAGGTGCACATGCGGTTCTGATTGCCACGGTGTTCAATCAAAACGTCCTGATTTTATCCTGATGGTACAATAGAATCTTTCGAAAATCTCGGTCGTCCGGGTGGACCAGGATCTGCCTGCACATCTTCTCGATGTCAGCGGTTATCGCATACGTATTTGTTCGGAACCTGTTCAAAGATTTTATTTTGAATCGTGGGACCTACCGATAGAACATCGTTGAGAGATAACAACCCTCCTTGATTTCGTCATGCAGAGTCATATGATATAACGCAATGTAGTTATTGAGTACTTTGTGATATTCCGACTTTAATTGTGGATTCGACTTGAAATTTTTTCCAGCGCGTGTAACCGCTTTAAAGCTTGATTTCTGGATTCACCTAGCTGGAATTTGCTTTCTCGAAAGAGGAATCGTACGATGTATCTACCGTTATCGTCGCGTCGAGTGTTATTAACGTAATGTTCACAAGCTACGCCAACACGAGACTTCAACGTTTCGTGGTCGAAGTCTTCTATTGCTCAAAGCCGCTCTATGAGCTTGTTGGACTTTGCAACGTTGCAAGAAGCCATTGCAGATGTATGAGATCCGCTATTCTTGGCACTATTAGAAAATTTTTTTCCCGTTTGGAATCGTTACAAGTGGAAGAAAAAGTATCTTCGATGTAGTTCCTAGATAGTGTGCTCCACCCGTTGACCGCCCAGTGTTGATTGAACAAGTTTGTTTAGAAATTTTTTATGATTTTGTCAAATTTTCGGTTGTTGAATTGACTGTGGAACGAAATCTAATAGCACTCTTGCCATAAAACATTTTCCTATGTTATTTTGAACCTTCAAGATCACAATTGTCATTTATTGCGAATCTGAAGGAAACGCTTCCGAAGCGTAGGATTGTTTGATTTCAAATCCGTAAATTCGTCGTTGTATCGCTCGTATTCTTGGAAACGCGTGGCAACTACCTTTAAACGCATCTGCGCCTTGAGCAGATGACACTGCACGTCTTGTGTATAGGTGTTTAAATTCGCACTCAATTTTCATAACGACACTTCCTTTTGCACGATATACGGGACGCGTTTTTGCTAATCTGTGGATAACGCCATCTACGGGATGAAATGAAAAGCTCACTTCACTTGTTTTCCATAATAACCTGATGCGAAACAAATGGAGAAAAAATTATTCCTGAAACAAATGATGAAATAGTGACTTCTGAAAATACATATTCCATGTTTTCTTAAGCAGGGTTCAGATTGCAATGTTCCTTATGTATTGAACGATTCCATGTGCCAGAAGATTAGCAACGAGAGCATGGAGTGATATTAGTTTTTGTAAGCACAATACAATGGACGCACTACAATGCGGGAGGGGTCTCGAGTGCCAGCGTCATGAGCGTACCGTAGGCGTAGTACACAACCCGCACTTACGTAGATAGAAAATTGTAGGCCCACTTTTTATTCATTATCATCTTAGACCCTCATTTTTTAGGTCAATTTTTTTCAACACATACAACCATGCGGAAGGTCATAAAAAATACCATCGCAGCTATAAAACACAAAATATTTTCAATCGATATTTATAAGAGCTAAAGATCTCCGAAATAGACAATATCCACGAAAATCTCAAAACTTTACTCCGTTCTCAGTAAATATTTTTCCCAATGACGAAATTTTGTTGCCAACTACCAACTGCCAACTGTTAAAATGTATATATGATGTCCGAAAATAATATTTATTATCGTTCCCTTTAACCTTCAGAATGAAATCATTCTGGAAAATGTTTTAGAAGATATAATTTTAAATTTAAGTTTTTCATTTAGGAATGTTTACTTCAAAGGTTCCTTTTTTAAAACTCTAGATGTTCAACTCGGAAAGTTTTGAAATATGAGCTTCTTCACCTAAATTCTCGCGGACTGATATTCTAAAACCTTTAATTTTATATATTTAAATTTCAAACGTTCACATTTATTACTTACATAAAAAGTTGCAGGGTGAAAAAAGGTTGTACATTTTCGTAACAAAAATGAATGTGACTGAAGTTCTGAACAGTAAAATGAGAGAAATTCGTGTCTGATTAATGTTCAATTCCAATAAAGACCAGTAAAGTTCAGAAGTCCAGTTTCATGTCCACAAAAAAGGGTTCCTACAGCCAGTGTTTAGCGATGTAGTTGTGGCCATCTCACAGTCCATTTCTTACGTAAATTTGAGTATTATAGGCAATGTCTCGAAGATCATGAACTGCGTTCGAGCAGCAATTCTCATCGTAGATTTTATAAGCCTGCAAGTGCTTCCTGAAGAAGCAATCATGCAATTGTTTTGTAATGATCTGAAAACCGTTATCATAAATTAGAATTTATTTCGCTGAATAAAATGTGGGTTTATATTCCGAAAAGATAGCGATAATTCTATTGCATTTAACTTTATGACCTAGGCGTAAAATCTAATTCGCTGTTGTAAACCAAAATTGCTGGAGGATATAGCATCAAGCGAAAAAATTTTTGCACATCATTTATGTTTTCGAACTCCAAAATCCTGATAGGACCATTTGTGAAAGGAGCCGCAATGTCATGTTTAGCCGAAAACCTGTAATCCAAAGTCAATTGGAGATTGATACCTATAGAGTAAAGGGCAATTTTCCTGTAATTCACTACGTGAGAAATCACCTTCCCATCTCTATGTTTACTCTCATTGCGCATAGAACTTCTTTGAGAAAGGAGCCCAACAGCCTTCACGATAACAAAAAATCATTCGGAAAAGCTCATCATTTAAGCTGAGGAAATAATGATACATCTATTTTTTAGATGTTTTTCTGGGACAGGTGGCCACTTATTTATGTTATTATCAACATCATATTGTCAACCGACGATTCTCAGATTCCAGTCATCGAGTGACTGAGACATTTACATTGTTCTGTGACAGAAGAGAATTATAATTAGTTACGTTGCAAAGAACACAATCTTGTTTATTTAAAATTTGCGGAAGATATTTATGTTTAGTTAGAAAAGAGCACCAAAACATATTTGCCAAAGAGGTTCCTACCAAACCCCGAATAGAATGTTGTCCTAAAAATCGCCTAGAAGTAATATTGAATTAAACAAATTTTTTTTTTCTGTTTATTCACAACAACAGTTATTTCCTCAAGTTGCAAAAATTGCAACTCTTCAATGGCTTTGGTAAAAACAATTTTCCACTTTTGAACGTATTTCTGGTGGTCAAATTGCTATATTACAATAAAATCCTTCACATTTACTGATTCCTTCATGACTGCCGAGTGGATTTTTATTCTCCTAGTCATCTGTGAAAATTTCGTCCGGAAACCAAATCGTATCAGGAGAATCGCGAACTCTTTCTTTCTAAAGAGAATACTGGAGAAAGTTCATTTTTTCAGCTGAATTTCCAAGAACTTCATTTGAATACTCTTGGATTCTTCCTATGATTCTGGGTAGTTCTAAATATAGTTTCAGAAATCGTAGAATAGGCATCAATTGTGCAACTACTTCTATATGTTTGGATTCCTCTCCCTCTCATTTTTGACACCATCGCTTTCACTTCTCCAAGCTAGGAATTTTCTTGGAGTATAAAGGTTCACATTTATCGAGAGAATCAGGAATATGAGTAAACAAAATGCAAAAAACCTTTTGATTTTCGGATGGAAGCATTTTCTTCTTCCGCGAGATGAGTGCCGCTAATTTCAATGAACGCCACCTCTCCAGTGGCTACCTCTTCTCCTGTTTCTATCAGATCAGGAACACCTTGAGCTGCTTTCAACAGCTGTGCCCAGCCTGGTTTGCTTCTATATCAAATGTCAGGCACTTTGTTGCAAAACGTTTTCGAATTCTCGTTCCTCTCAATTTTGGCTTTTCGGCATTACATGTCACTGAAAACAATCGCAGAACTGCGCAGCATCTTAGATAAACAGAACATTTTGATTGGTGAAAAGCATTGCGAAGACAAACGAATAAGCTTTTGTCCACTGCTTGTTCTGACTCTGAGGAAAGCTTTGCGTAAGCTCCTGCATTTATTTCGGAAGCAATCGTCTGTTTGGTATTGAAGGCATCCATTGCCACTCACGGGCGCATAGTCTACAAGATGCGAAGGTGAGTGTGGGACTTACCAAGCGGCATCTACCCACTAAACCTTAACTCTTCCTCCTCCTCGGTAGAAGGTTCCTTCTACCGCTTCGTCCTTGGTAGAAGGGACAGTTTCTCTTCTTGGGCTCGCAGGCCTTCAATCCTGTAAGGAGGACTTTTGTCCTCTTTTTTAAGTACCAAGGTTGTCTGGCGCCAAAGTAGCGCCGATCATTCTTTCTAAAGCATGCTCTTCTGCTAACCATCTGTCACATTTGAAGAACGTATGTTCTGCACCGTCTGTCTCATTTAGCATTCCAGTTTAAGGGAGCCCGCCCAGATTTCTGCACTGTACAGCATGATAGAGTTTGCCACACTCATTAGTATCCTCCTTTTAGAACTTCTGGGGCCGGCTATATTCGACATGAACCTTGACAGCATGGCGACCAGGTTTCAGCTTTTCCGGCTGCCTTCGTGATTTGGGCCTTGAAGGTGAGTTTCTCATCGATCCAGGTTTCTAGATATTTTAGCACACTCAAAGCTACAACGTCATGATCGACGATGCTCGTTCTGAATGGTTTTTTGAACCACCTTTGCCTAGTAAGGACTACTACCTCTGTCTTCTTGCTGGCAAGCTAGAGGCCATGGGCTTGTAGCAGGTTCTCCACCCTTCTTGAGACCTCCTCAACAAGGAGCCTTGCCTGTATTTCTGATCGGGCCTGAATCATTGCCGCCAGGTCGTTTGCGAACCCGATCAGTTTAACTCCGTCAGGAAGGTCCATTAGTAGGGCCTCGTCGTGGACAACATCCCAAGGGCGGGTCAAAGTACTGGCATTTGGGTGACTCCTGCTGTAACTTCTGTGCTCCGTGTTTCCTCTGTCGTTTCGTGAATGAGGTGCCTATCATTAAGATAGTTACCCAGTATGCGTAGGAGGTACGCTGGGATTTCAAACCGCCTTTCAAGGACGTCAAGCATGTCAACCCACTGAACGGAATCGGGTTCATTCCTCACATCAAAGGTGATCAAGCTTTTCGGGACCGATAGTCTCCACTCCAAGCTTGTTCGACTTCCTCAAGAGCCTCCTTGATCCACAGTCGATGTTCTTTCACGAAAACCGTGCTGATTTTCTGCTAGTCCTCCTGCTGCTTGTACTGGCGGCTCTAAATCTGGCGCGCTGCAGGTTTTCAAGGAGCTTCCCGATTACGGCAAGCATGCAGAGTGGTCTATATGAGGATGCCGTAACCAGGGGCCCCTTCCCCTTGTGCAGGAGGACAAGTATCTGTTTCTTCCACCTTGTGCAGAAGACTCCAGATCCATTTTGGAGATTTACATCCACAGTTTCTCTTTGGTCAAAAGTGGAACTGCTTCAGTCAGCGCTTCTTCTCTAATGTCTCGTATAGGGTAATTGGATAATAGCACCCCAATAATTTCTTCCATCATCTTGGGCTCCATGGCTGCAATCGGTACGCGTCCGTACAGCTTGCTCATGACGATTGGATAGCCGAATCCCCAAGTGTCTTGATCAACGGCCATTCTGACTTCAGCCCACTTGTGGTGCTTGCTCTCGTTGATGGTTCGATTCAGCATCTTCTTAGCATTCATGTAGTCCCTGTTGGCCTGGGCTACTTCCTGACATTTCTTGCGTGTTCTGGGGATTTTCCACTTCAATCTGAAGTAAGCAATCCTCACTTCCGCAATCTCTTGTGTCCACCAGTATACCGGCGGCTTGTCAGGTCTGGGTCCCTTCTTCGGCATTGCTGCATTGCATCCTTGCACGATCAGATTAGTCGTGCGATTTGCCAGATCCTCCACGGTACTCCTGGTTATGTCTGCATTTGCTACTTCTACCAGCATGCGTCCGCCCTTCTCAACAATTGTGCTTAGAAGTTTGGTTGCGCATTGACAGGCGTTCTACGTCATCCGCTTGGCAGTGATTGAATGCTTGCCAAGACATTAAATTTGTTCCGCCTTATCGGACTAAGTCTTGTTGGTTTGGCTCCTTTTTTAGGTAAACAAATTCTCTCCTTCTGGATTCTGTAAGATAAATTGTTAGTTTCTTGAAATCCTTGGTCAGTCACTTCCGATTTGAGGTCCTTCATCTCCGAAACTGTTTACAAAAGACATGCTAAAAGGCGTAACATGTACTACAAAGTGTAGTCCTTTGACTACGAGCTTTTCCTTCAAAAGAGCGACGCGCCACAATAAGTTCTTCATCAGCAACATCAGAATTTCCGTTGATAGGTTCCTGGGCCTTTATATACTATTTGCAAACTCCACACAAAGTGTCCAAAGGATCCCATATATTATTCTGTGGTTAAAGTAAAGTAGACACTGTTTAAACTAAACAATAGATTTATTATAATAGCGAGTACATTGGACGTACTTCGAAACTCGTCAATTCATGTGTTTCGGGCGGCTGCCGAAAACCAACTACAGCGTGCTAACATAGATTGGATCTCGTGCCCCAAAAGAGGGGGCACTAAAGAGAGCCTACACGTTGGGCTTCAATTTGTCATCTTTACACAACTGCCGACAATTTCTTTCTTGCCGCACTCTGTTTGTCGAGCTTCATGAACTCATGCACCCTTCTTACAGATTTGTGGACTGTTTTTGGACACAAAACAAACAAGGATGGCGTCGCACGCTTAAACCAAATTTTGGGATATGCATATCCCTGGTGTCTCGTGCATTGTGGGTGGAATGCAATGTTATATATAAAGCATGCAACGATGGATCATGAAATGATCGATTGGGTTCTACAGAAATTAAACCTTCGTATTGATATCCTCATTGGCAAAATATGCATCATTAGGAGCTTTATAATTGAGATCTTTATTATCGAAGTTCTCACCATCCGAATCATCTTTGATGATTCCGGCTGGAAGTCTTCATCTACATCGTTCTCGTTTTCGACATCTTCATTGATTTTTTTTGCAGGGCCTGTCGGACTCATTTCATTTGAAGATAAGCATTTATTGCAAGGAAAAAGTCTGCTTGCGTGTAGAACTCATTAATACATTCCGTAATGAAACATTTTTACAATTCTTCGTACGTCATTTTTTTGCATATCATCTTTGATTTTCAAAATTGACTCACAAAGTATAGTCCATCCTGAAGTACATGTTATATATACGAATTTCTATAAACTTTTGTGAGAGATGAATGACCACTCATTTACCTGGAGCTTCGAAAATAATAAGATAGGACAATGGATCTTACAATTCCGAAACTATGTATGTTAATCTTAATTTCATAAACTCTACATGACATTTGATATATTTTGTTGATCAAATCTAGTAACATGATATGGTGGTATAAGATCTGATATGGGTCACCAGCTGGTTTCGGGATCTTCATCGATTTTTCTTCTAATTTGAATAAACTATCAGTCTGGGGAGTATCGTAATTTCAAGGTTTTTTTATCAAAACCTAGTTTTCACAGACGTTCAAGTCAACTATTTTTTCCATACTTTCTTATGGTCAGTATAATCAGAATTGAGAACCATGAAAAATGACCCTCAATTTTTACTTGTGGAACTACATTCTTTTGTAATAATCCGGTCAGCATATTCCGATATATATTAAAGAGTTGATACGCTCCTTACTTTCAATGGGGGAAAGTTTGTTAAAGGAGGTAGCGTCGAACGTCGTTAAAGTGGAGAAAATGTGGGGTAAAAAGGATCTGGTGATTTTCCTAGGGAAATGGGGATAGTGTGAGGATGTGCCTAAGGGGGTGGGAGGTCAACCTTCCTGGGCTGGTCACTCCTATTCTTTTTCGCAGACCGATCGGATACGTAGATACGTTGAGTTACGGGCTAGGTTGACCGTATGCGCAATGTGGAGTGCGCAAGCCCCTTGTGAGAAGTCGATAATTCGAGTTCAGCGATTTCTGACAGGACAGCTGAGACGACCACAGGACTGGGTAGATTCGCATTACAATCAAT
>WSXT02190366.1:0-19909 GCA_011762715.2 Neuroterus valhalla
TTTCTAACCCTTTTCTGAGAGAAAATGCTAAAAACAATAATAAATTGTTTAAACAATTTGAATAAACAGTATTATTTATTATTTAGTAGGCTTTTAATTCCAATGCCGTAGCTTAGTATAGAGAAAGTTTGGTACGAATAGTTAGATTCTTTGTTGCGAATTCAGGGGGAAGGGCTTCCACGGAAATGTACCTTAATTGCCTTAACTGCATTATCATGAAGTCAAAAATCCCGCATTTCGTCAGGTCTGCCAAGGTACCAGGCGAATTACGTTAAAAAACAAAAGTATTGATTTATTTAAAACAACTCAAACAGCTGTCTGAAAACATAAACCGTTGAACAAAACATTCGTTAAATGCCATTTTCTGCATATTTTAATTTATATTCTCAATTTTTAAAGGAAAAAATCAATATTTATTATGGTAAGACATGGCAACACTGTTTTAACACTCCCGGAAGCGGAACTCGAAGTTGCTCGAAGGTCCCATGATGCACTGTGCCCTAGGGGAGGGGATTCAGCATTCGTTCTTCTTCCCAAAAGGTTTCCCAGGAGAAGACGCCAGGTTCTTTCACGTCGACGCGTCCTCGGAGTAAGTCACGTTTTGGGTGCAGAGTTTGTACGTTGATTAGAAGAGACAAACTCCACAATCATGGGAGAAGACACGAACGTGAAATCAGAACCACCAAAACCTAAAACAGAAAATAATGATAATTCTGGACCGGGTGGCGGACCCGGTGGCCCGGGTGGCGGTCCCGGTGGCCCTGGAGGCGGCCCACCAGGCCGTGGAGGACGAGGTGCCCGAAGAGGAAATTCCAGGTTTACCGGAGGCCGTGGTGGTGGACCCGGAGGCGGTGGCATGGGCGGAATGGGCCCTCGAAATATGGACGGACCGGTAAGCAAATTTGTCATATTTTTCTACTCCATATCACTTGGGTCGCCATTTTGTATCGCCTCGTGTCTACCGGGTGTTCATGAATTTCTTTATAGAAACTAATTTTCTCCTAAATGCAGTAGAAGACTTCCAGTAAATTCACATTTCAACAAATTGTTCTTTTACAATAACTTATTTACATAATCATGCGTTTCGTCTGTTTTTCCACAGTTTTTTGTACAAAATTCAATAGCTGACGCCGGGAATCGTATTTTGCTTTCCTAGGGTATGCAAATGATATTTGGAACTGTTTTTTTGTGTCGAGGGGGTTTTGTGTTTTTTTAATTTCGATAATTCATGGCATGTCTAAGGGGGAGACGATTATTGATCGTGAAAACGTGAGATTCGATATACATGGCGTAAGCATAGTCAAAATGGAGGCTGGAGTGACGTGATATCACGACACGTGTGTAGTACTTCGTTTCAGAATAGTTTTTGAGAAATATGCATAATATTGTTTAATAAATAGATTATTATTATTTAATGGAGAATAAATTCTGAAAAAGCAGTTTCTTCAATTTTAACATATTTATGTTTTCAAAATAATTTATCTTTTGAGAATTGTATTTCCGGTTCTAATGCGTTTTTTTCAATTGAACAAGAAGTCTTATTACATGTACTTCAACTTGTAAAAAAATTTATTTAAAAAAAACCCCAACGCCACGCTTGTTCGATGAATTCCTTAATCAGCAAGTGCCATAGAAAAATACTTTGAGGGGAATAGAAAAACATGTCCAGCTAGGAAGCATGGTGAGGCTTTTAATTTGCCCATTTATGTGCCGAAAGTGAAGGACACAATTTATAATTTAAGAATTCATACGAATTGATTAAAAATAATGATTCAAATAACAGTCATCACGAGAGTTGCCTATTTCAAGGCTTGTCTCACATATTTTCTGTTAAAAAGTCAAAATTTCTTTCAAGTTTACCATTTGAAATGCCATTAAGTTGGTTCGTGTGGGCTGAAATGAGCTCCAATTTTTCTGTGGCCTGGAGAAAGTTGTAAATTCGTTTTCTGGTCTGCAATCTTTACAAGTTTTTTATTTTCAGTATAACTTATTCGTACATTCCAAGTGGAAAGTTTAGTTTTCTTGACCTGTGGTCTATACTCTACAATTAAACGTATAATGCTAATTATTTTTTGCTTCGAACGAATTGATTCTGAGTTTTTAATTTTGACAATGGGTGGCCCTTATACAAAATTGTAGAACCAACGAAAATTATCTATAATATTCGCAAATATTGATCAAGACCATAAAGTTACCGCGTGGCTGCGTGTACGTGTACCTAAATTTCGGTACAAATAGCCGGATTCTTTTAGTACTCGTAGACACTCTTGATTCAACATAGGAAAAGGCAACTTCTTAAATGTTCATTTGACTCTTTATTACATTTTCTTCGGCTATCCACGTTTTTACGAAAAAAAATTTTTAACTTGAACTCTTGAAGGTACTGTCATGACTAATGATAGCGATTTCTAAATTTGCATAGATAGATATTAAGTTTTTCAAAGAAATGGAACCTGTAAATACAAAAAATTCATGGAGTTATATTTTTTCCGCAGATGAAAATGAGTGAATCGATGATGGAAAATGACATGGACGGAAATGGCGGTGGAATGATAGGAGGGGGTGGTGGAATGGGTGGAGGAGGCATGGGTGGTGGAATGGGGGGTGGAGGCGGCATGGGGGGTGGAATGGGTCGAGGTGGTGGAATGATGCGAGGAAGAGGAGGAGGACGTGGTGGAGGTCCAGGAAGAGGAATGGGAAATCAGATGTCCCAAGACGTAAGTTACCTGCCCCGCACTATCATTACTTCAATTTCCGACTAAATTATTTATTCCATCGACATTTTTTGCAGGACCGATTGCTGGAACGTGTCATGAGTATAAGTGGTCCAACTCACGAGTTGCCACCACAAGACTGCACAGAAAAGAAATTTAACGGCAGAAATCGATTGTACATCGGTAACTTGACCAATGACATCAACGAAGAAGAGATTAAGCAGATGTTCGCACCTTTCGGAGAAGTATCCGAAATGTTTATCAACAAAGAGAAAAACTTCGCTTTCTTGAAAATGGTGAGAATACCCTCAATTTCTCTTAAGAAAGTTTTCGGTGGGCGATCAACTATAATGATTAAAAAAATTACCGTTTGATTATCTCATGATAATAACCCTTTGGCTGCAATTTTTGCATATGACACTGTATTTATTTTTAAATTAATTTAAGGAATTGAGATAAAGTAGTTACAGTTGTTTTTCTTATTATTCATCTCAAGGACTACAAGATAAATGCAGAGAAGGCAAAGCATGAACTCGATGGATCTCAGAGGAAAGGACGTGCGATCAAAGTCCGTTTTGCTCCAAGTTCTACTACAGTTAAAGTTAAGAACCTTACACCCTGGGTCTCTAATGAATTGCTGGAAAGGGCCTTCAGCGTTTTCGGCGATCTCGAACGCGCTACAGTTATTGTCGATGAGAGGGGAAAATCGACAGGAGAGGGAATTGTTGAATATTGCCGAAAGCCGAGTGCCCAGCTTGCTCTGAGGAAATGCAATGATGGATGCTTCTTTTTGACTGCGTAAGTTTTATTATACTCGTTTGGATAATAGTTCAGTTGTTTCAACCCCAACGCCACGCTTGTTAGATGAATTCTCTAATCAACAAGTGCCATAGAAAAATACTTGAAGGGGTATAGAAAAATAAGTCCAGCTAGGAAGCATGGTGAGGCTTTCAATTTGCCCATTTATGTGCCGAAAGTGAAGGGTACAATTTGTACGTTAAGCTTTAAGTGTATTTCATTTCCGATTAGGTTGGGTTCAGTAATGAATATTCTCAATTTTGCCTCACAGATCTCTTCGTCCAGTCGTTGTTGAACCTTTCGAGCAACAAGATGACGTTGACGGCTACCCAGACAAAAATTTGCCGAGAAAGAACGCAGAATTCTACAAAGCACGTGAAGTTGGTCCTCGATTTGCTCAAATTGGAAGTTTCGAACACGAGTACGGAACAAGGTGGAAGCAGCTACACGAACTCTACAAGCAGAAAGAAGAAGCCCTGAAACGCGAAATGGCGATGGAAGAGGAGAAACTTGAAGCTCAAATGGAATTCGCGAGATACGAGCATGAGACTGAAATGTTGAGAGAACGTGAGTGGTTTTTTTTTCTTTTTTCTAAAAATCCTCGGTCTCAGTCCTCCTTCATCTACCCATCTATTGATAATATTGTTTTCATTGCAGAATTGAGAATTCGGGAGGCGGATCGTGACAGACAAAAGCGAGAGTGGGAATTAAAAGAACGCCAGGTTGAAGAAGTACGCACGCGTGAAGAGGAATTGCGAAGGCGTCAAACAGAAGAAATGTCATCTCGTATCAGGAGACAAGAGGAGGAGCTCCATAGGAGACAGCAAGAAAATAACTTGTTTATGCAAGTAGGTTGCAATGAATTATTTATTAGGTCTATTATTCATAAATTCAGGGTGACTAAAAGACTTGGAAAAGTCATCAAATTTCTCACTTTATTTTGGAAAACATTTTTTCAACAGAATATTTTAGTTTCCGATACACGATTATTATCACAGCTTCTATAATACGCAGTACAGGGGATGACCTTTAAGGGTTGCTGGGGGGGGGGGGGCAGAAGCTGTCAGGCATGAATAACAGTGAAAATGGCACGTAATCGAAGTATGAGGATAATTAATAGAAAGATTTACATCGAAAATTTGCGATTTTTAAAAAAGTAAATTTTCTTTGAAATTTCTGGAATATCAGAATTATGGTCTTTAAGTATTGTATTGTTAAATTTGTTATTGTCTTTATAGGAACAAGCGTTAAGGGGTGGTGTTGGCGGTGGCGGTGGTAAAAATTACGATTCGATGAGTAACAACGATCGAGACGGTTTCCACGCAGAGGGAGTTGGTAAGTGTTATTACTTTGCATAAGTATGTGCAATATTATTGGTAAAAAATATAAATGTTTTACCTAATAACTAGTTCCAAACAGTCAGCTCTAATAAAACTGAATTTGTTTCAGGCGGAAACAACTTGCCAGTGGTAACGTATTTTTTTCATCCTTCACTATATTCCAAAAACTTGACTTTCAAAAGTATTTTCTTGTCTTTCACTCGCTTCATTTGAACAATTGATTATCGATTTCTTTCCGCGATCTTAGTAATCTCCGGATTGATATCTTTGGGAGATTATCCCTGATACAAAATTCTAAGAAGTTTAGTCATACGAAAAGAACATCTCGAGTTTACTGTTGGATAGCAATCAGAAAAGTTTCCAAAATTTGGACTTAGTTAAATTTGCATTTTTCGGATCTATTTTCTTCAGTTCAAACAATAATTATTTTGTAGAGTAAAATAATCTTTGAGGATTCTTAATTGCAATGAATGTAGCTGTAATAGGAAACAGTAACTCGTTGATGTGGTAGGAAGAAAGAGATTCTTTACAAGCATGCAAATTAGTATTCACAGAGATCTGATGTCTGCAATTTTCATTTCCATATCAGAAATCACGGGACGATTGCAAAATAGCATTAAATTAAAGTTGCAAATAAGTTTAGTTTATCCACACATGGAGGAGTCAATTGGTGCTCCTGAATTTATTAGTCCGGGTATATTTAAAAAATATAAACCATTACGTTGACTATTATTATTCTCGCCGAACTCTGCCCTATTTTTAAGACTTAAGTCAGTTCTTAGAAAAAATCATGACTGCAGAAACGTTTTCAACGTTCATATCTTATTATGGGAGGGATAAGTATCATGCGATTTTTCTGAAAATCTCTTTGTTTATTCTCAACACTCATGGTGTTGTTGAATAATTTTATTCGGATTACAAACTATTTCTTCATTGACGATGATTGGGACATACTTCGCAATCTTGAACATGAAATTAGGGAAATATTGTTAGATACGCTAAATGCATATCTTTAGTTGAACACACAAGCTTTACTTCAATCTATGAATACTGCATTATGTGCAAATAATATTGCCGATTTGGCAATTCAAAATGGGGCCTGGGTTATGATATTTGAATTCCTTATGCGCCAAAATTGGAATTATCGAAAATATTGAATGTGTTTTCAGCACATGAATTTCTGCTGTGATTATTCTTCCTTACAAAATATGCAATAAACTGTAAGTCAAATATTCGAGATCAGTTGTCGTTAGCTGATTCAAATCTGAGTCAGTAACGCTCAGTCTCAACTAGAATTTCATTCAAGCGATAATGAAACGGTAGAATTTATGATTTGTATATTCCCTCAAGACAGTGGAAGGTATTCATTCTTTCCCAAAATGAGACTGTCATCTTGAAATTTAATCTTCGTCCTGGATTTATATCTATTATCATGGACCTTGCGCGTGTTATAAATCTGACATGAAAGTTTCCAATGAGAGAGATGGGTACGTACATTTCTATTGACATCAAATTCGTGATGAGTTTTTTCATCGTATCGAGATCATAACTACGTTATTATTGGGTTGATGCCCAGGTATTTCACTGGCCATGAACTTAGTAATAACAAATTTGTGTGCTCGGTACGAACAAAAAATTACTTCTTTCACGAATTTTATCTCAATGAGAATAAATACACTAAGGGAGTTTCTTCCCCGGAAAAATATGTAGGTAATTAAATGTGGACGTGTTTGATGCTCTACACGGAAATTATCCGTATGGATGTAACTAGTTATGAAACATTACTTCGAAAACATCTACTCTTATAAAATTGAAGGGCCTTTTTGACTTTTCCATGTGCTTTTGTAGACTGAGGACTCTGTTTTATGTATTATATCTTTGTTTCTACAATTAGGATGTGTACTTGAATTATATTTTAACTATAAACATGAGCTATGGAACTACTTCAATTACATAAAACATAGATTTCATCTTTCTACTTCTCTAAGAAAAAAAAGTACCTTCTGAAAATGTACATATGTTTGAAATATCCATACATATGTGGTTCCGTAGCTCTTTTGATAGACCAAGTAATGCCCAAATGCGATATATCGAACAAAAAACACTCCGTTGACAAAATTAAGCACTTGCATTTAAAAATGCATCGTTAGGTTTGATTAACAATCGTGAGAAAACAAATAGCAACGATGTTATTTCGAGGCAAAAGGAAGAGATACGGTTTCTATACTGTTAAAGAAAAAGCAATATCTGCGAAAATAATTTCACTATGATGTGAAGAAAAATGGAATTTAAACTCTCAATACGAATTTTCGAAGGACGTGACGAATGTCAAGTGATTGAAAATCTCTTAATAAACAATGAAGATATACCAGAATTCTAGAAAAATTTATGTTCTGAGATTTTTGATAAACCGACTTTATCAATCTACTTACTGTTTTTGAAGTATTGAATTATTTGGAGATTATTTTCATTGTCGATTAAGAAGTAAAATATTAACAACACTATAATTCTCTGAATGAACTATTCAGTTTCTAGAAATGGTTCAAGTTAAAAGTTGACTCTGGAAATTGAAATCTTGGGGTTGGGGAAATTACAAATATTACTTGGAATTAAAACCCTGACCAGAATGGTCAATAATATTCTGTATTTTTGTGTGCGGCATACAGCTCCGCAGTATTTAGCTCCGCCGCAATATAAACTATTGGACATACGCATTGATTATTAAATCAATTGAGAAATTTACTTCTACTAAGTGACTTCTTGCGAAACTGATCGTGGGTCAAGTTTTAAAGATGATTTTTTTTGTTGTTAAATATTACGTACTTATTAGTCAAGTATTAATGAAAATACTTGCTAATGCAAAACAAAAGTGGAATATTATTCTCACATGCTATGGAAAGCTGTTAGGGATTAAGGAAAACTTGTTTTGAAATTCTAATTCTGCTTAGAGATCGAAAAATTTGGAAAGAAAAAGGTATGGCGTCTGTTTAGGAAGGAAATATGATTTTCTTATGATTGATGGTGATGAGGGATAAGAAAGAAATTCAATAAAGGGACAGTACTTTACACGACTAATATTTCTATCCATGTTAACCAACAAAATTAAGGGTTACAGAATATATTAAACTTCTTTGAAGAACTGCATCATCTCAAACATATTCGACGAGGGGGTGAACTTGAACATTTTTTTTAAATTTGTGTCACAAATAGGGAATTGATCTTGAATATAGAGTATTCTAAATATGCCCAGAATTTTTGAATCTTGATCTGGGATTCGCAATTGATTTTGAATTCCTATATTTCATTATACGCTAACTACGAGTATGATTATGAAATCATTATTCGCCCGCCGAATTTTTTTGTGGCATTGTCGCAGAAAAATCTGCTCACAATTATTTCCAAATACTACAACCCGTTAATTTGACTTACTTTTTAAATTATAGGTCAAACTACAGAAATCTTGAACTTGATTGAAGTTCCTACTTGCGTAGTTTCTTATACTGATCTTAAATTTGATAAAAGCAGAGAAACATGAGATTCGAATTGCAAATACGTTGAAGTTATGATCAGATTTGTGCATAATGTTTTGGTTTACAAATTGATTTTCGAAAAAAGTGTAATTATTTTCAAACCTAATAGTCTCTAAAAATATTTTTAACGATTTCATGTTTCTCTGTACACACAACGATTAACTAATTGAACCTGCATTGGGCATTTACTTGGTCTTATCTACATTCCACGATTTAAATATTCGCACGATTTGAAAATGAAGTTAGTCGAATCAGACTACGCATACCAGCTCTAATCGTGCAAAACTCGATGAAGCCTTTTATTCTGTGCAACGTCTAACAATGTTTTTTTCCCCTTTCTTTTTCTATGTGATTTGACGAAAATTGACGATGACCTGCTGCTGTCAATCATGGATGCTCGCCCCGAATCATGAATTCTATTAATGGTATAATCATGAAATGATGTTGCGATTAACGCAATCGTTTCGTAATCATTAAACGCATTACGCAATCCTCGTCCCTTGGTTTATTGTCGACGTAAAAACTCGTCGTCGACTATCAGGACCCGAAGTCCTTTATGGAACAATATAACAATATGGAACGTGGTCCACGCGGGGGTTTCGACGATCGCGGACAAATAATGGACTTGATGGATATGAGGGTTGAAATGGGAGCAGGAGGAGGAGGAGGTGGTGGTATTGGTGGAGGTGGTGGTGGAGGTGGCGGCGGGGCTGGCGGCCGCGGTGGTGGTGGCGCTGGCGGTCGTTGGCAGGGAGGAAATGATCGTAATCGTCAGGACGATTTCCCTAACAAAAGGAGACGTTATTAGAATTAAGTTTCGAAATTAAGTCATATATTTACCAAGTCAGGCGTGGACATTGAATCGTATACGTACGCTCATTTTTGTCTTATTCCCATTCTTTTTTTTTACGAATTTAACACGTTTGGGAGAAAAAGGTTGTCCCAACTGTTGGGTGGGAGGTTCTTGACATGATGCTTGAAACGCGTGAGAATTATAATGAACAAATGGTACTTAGAGACTTGGGGATATCTTAAGGTTTTAAAGGTAATAAGCTGCTAAGAAGCTTAGCATTTTACACGTTTCACATCTTAAAACGTCACAATATTCAAATCAGATTAATAAAATCTGAGAAATCAGAATTTATATCAGATTCTTCACTTCCAGTAGACATTTTGATCTAATAAATCCTTTTCTAGTAAAAGTGGTAGATTTAATAATAATTGAATTCTCATTATTTTATTCAGTTCTTTTAATCGAGAAGAACGCTTGCAATCTGATTCATATTGAGCACGATCATTTTTTGTCATATTGAGCACGATCATTTTTTGTCATATTGACTCTATTTATGATATTATTCTGCGATTAACTGCGTTTCAGTCAATTTCATTAGTCATTTAGAGAAGTATTAAGTGCTTTCATCAATGCTTCAGTGGAAAATGAAGATTGAGTATAAAATTGAAAGATTTAGGATTATCGTCGACACTATAATTTGCGCATTGTACACCGACATTGGTAAACTTCGGTTTTGATCTTGAAAACCCACTTAAATTAGGATAAATACGTATATTGCAGCAGTATGTAAAATACTGCTGACTTTGTGTGACAAAATAGTTAATATCCTTTTATCAATAAAGACATACATGCACAGTATTTAGAGCGATTGTTTTAATCACAACACTTTTTAATCCTTGATTAGTTCGAAGCAACTGATTAAGTATTAGATTGAAACGTGTTTGGAAAGAATCTTAGTTCAGAGTTTGAGATTTAGGTTTGATTGAAGTTTTAAATTGCTTTCTGAAACTGAACTACGATATTTTTCTGGAAACGGTGTCATTTTTCATTCTATCTTCTTTACATTTTTTGTAGCTAAATTGGGGAAAAGTTGAATCTCTTGAAGAAAAGTTTGTGGCAATTTTTGAATGACTGACAGAAAAGGACCTGGTTTTTGAAGTTGAGGTTTTAGAGACAGGTGCACAAATGAAAATCTCATTAAAACGAAAGACTATTCGAAACGTGCATTTTTCGTTAATTGAACTATATACTACTGGTTCCTTTTCAGGCTGATATATTGGCACTGTAGGAACAAGTCAAGTACAGGTTGTTCACTGATTATCTTCAAAAACTGAAAATTATTTGTATTTCAGTCTATATTAATATATAATTTCTGTACTTGGCTTTGTTGACGGAATTGGCTTTTATTTTTCAGCTAAATATCTTCGTTGACACTAAATTATATTCCGAATTTCATTCAGAAACACGGTTACATTAAATTTTTATTTATGAACTCTTCAAATGTCAAATTTTAGGGAATATATTTAAGTAATCTTCTATCGTGGGTATAAGATTTCAACTTACAAATAAGAATTGGAATTCAATTTAAAACGAACTCTAGAAATAATTTTTCAACGTAATAGGCGTACTTCAGTTTTCATTTTTATTCCTGTTGATAAATTTACTACAGCATTAGTTTTCATGTTCCGTTTCTTTATATTTTCAAATGTTTTGATGCTATAATTTAACTGTTATCATTTACCTTTTTTATAAGATTGAAAATAGGTTGATATAAACTTGGCAGTCCAATTTAAGAAAACTTGAATTGGACAGGCATAGCTTATATTCTAGCTGGGGAGTGATTCTGATTTTATTTTTTCCGAAGTTTCCAGTCAAATTAAATGACAATTTTTTATGCATAAAACCAAAATGGAAAATATGTCAAAAATTGATTAATGATGCCTATGCGCATCAATCTCTTCATTTTCGTAGTTTAAACATAAATGTAGAATTAGGATCCAACTTTTCGAAGAACTTTGTATGCGACATCGTCTGCAGCCTTCTATTATTGGTTAGAAAGAAATATTACAAGTTTTGTACTGAGCTTATTGATCGAGATTGATTATTGGAGGAGACATCAATGACAAGATAGAGTATCTAATTTCAAACTTCTAGACAATGAATCACAATCCTGAGGTGAGTAATCTTTGACTTTGTGAAAATTTTAATGAAACGTGCTGATTACGTATATTTTGGGTGGGTTTGTTGATGTACTTTTTGGCATGCATTGAACAATTATGACTTCCGACTTGACAAAAGTACTGCAAATGTATTTCTTATTGACCTTAAGCGATTGGAACTCGATTTGACTTTGTCTTCTTGGGAAGAGAGGTAATTAATTTTTCGAACAGGAATTCTTCTGATCATACCTGATCTACGAAAGACAATATTACTGCTTTGCAGGTTATAGCATCAATTGAACAACAGTTTTAGGAGAAATTTTGCAACAGCCCAGAATTTAATATTTGCCTGAGACAACCAACTTTGATTAAGAACTTTTAAAAAGGTTGTCTAGGATTGATCCTCTATTTCTGGGCTGCAGTTAGTAATTTGTTACTGTTCGAAATGGATGTTGCTATCGAAATCGTATCAAATTGCGCGAGGGATTTATTTATTTAGCTATACCGCAGATTAAGTTGTTAACTCAGAAGAAAAGTCATCTAATTGACATTCGAAAACTTCGAATGTTTATGTTCAAATTCTACGTACTTCAGAAGAGAAACGTTTCAAATATAGATAACTATTAAACTGATGTTCTCAAACATTTTCATAATGTTGAAAGAAAGATTGAGTGGGGACATTTTTTTTTATTTTAACAAATTGAAGGGAACACCTTAAATCTGCCTTTTCAAATTTGATACGCTCATTTAGTGCAAAAGTTTGCAATTTTATCAAGCACCCTCCCTATATTTTTATCTTGCGGTTTTATGATTTTTTTCCAATGCACTAAAATTAATATTCGCGTATAAGTTCCTTCCAGAAAGGATATTTATAATCGAATCGAACTCTGAATATTAGCACCGGTAACTTGATTGAATGGAATGTCGATACACGAATTTAAAATCTGAAGTACAAATTGGAATTGATAAACTGATCTAGAATAACTTTAGAAATTGAACTTAATAAATATTTATAAAGGTAAATCTATGCGAGTTTGAAAATATTGAGTAAAACAAGTTCAAAGAGATGTAAATGAATTAAATCACACAAAGGACAAAATTCACTGTTTGCTGATCATATTTTTACTTTTAGGGTAATCATATAAATCACGAGAATGCCAAGTACACAAATGGACCATCATCTTTCGCAATAACTTTTAACTATCGATGAAAGCTGAAATTCACCGCAGATAGATTCCTGATAGGATTCGATTGATTTATATGTGGACTGCTTGAGAAAAAGAATGGCGGTCGACACTCGAGGATTTTTTCCGTAAGTTCATTTGTAAATATTGATACTTTGTTATTCTTATTTATATTCACTTTCGAAGTGAATGATGATGATTTACTGTACCACCAAGATCTATGATTGCCGTGATTATTTTGCTAGTATTTGCTAATCTGACAATCTTACTAACCAAATACTAATATTAAAGTATATATAGTCAATTAAATAAAAATATTCGTTCGTATTTCAGGTGCGGTTGAAAAATTCATGAGTAAAAATATTAGGAGGGTTCAACATGAGAAGATGCTCAACTTCTTGATATGTAGGTACCTTCAATTTTTGTTTTTAATTATACTATCATTTTAACATTTTCATGATGAAACTTGCATACCACCAAGATCTATGAATGCCATGATTTTATTGTATTTGCTATCTGACGTTATCAAGATTTTTTATATAATTCAGTTCTTATGCATCTGATAAGTGTTCTAAATCTATGTTTTCTTTGTTAAATTCCAGATTTGTGTTTTGGAAGCCAGCATTCACGATTAAGAATCAGAAGGCACAAGCTGCTGAGAACAACGTTGTTTCCACGTGTAAGATATCTTCAAATATTATGTAACTAAGATTTTTCTTCTAAAGGTACCTTCAATTTCTGTTTTTAATTATGCAATCATTTTAGCATTTTCATGATGAAACTTGCATACCACCAAGATCTATGAGTGCCATGATTTTATTGTATTTGCTATCTGACCTTATCAAGGAATATTTTTATATATTTCAGTTCTTATTTATCTGCTAAGTGTTCTAAATCTGTTTTCTTTGTTAAATTCCAGATTTGTGTTTTGGAAGGCAGCATTCACGGTTAAGAATCACAACAGGAAATGGGTTTTTGACTATGCAAGGTATTTTATTTGTTTACGTTCAAATTTTATTTTTAAACATTTCTGAAGACAAACCTAATTTATCGAGGAAAAAAAAATGATGAAACAATCTTTCGGGTCTGATGATATTGATGTCACCCAATTCCAACGTGTTATTCTGAAACTCACTTGAAGCAATTATTCTAATTCAATAGAAGCTGTTGATGCGATTTTTTTAAGCACAATTTTCCTCTTATTGCAGTTGACTGAATGTCCGAATGACTACTGATGTCTTTTGTCAAAAGTCACAAATAGAAATGGATGTTGGACCAGTAAAGGTATTTTATTCACCAAAAATTATGCCTGCTTTAAAAATATTAAATTTTGAAGAAAAAATTAATAGAGGAAAAATTAAATGATGAAACTATCTTTCGGGTCTGATGTTACTGATGTCACCCAATTCCAACGTGTTATTCTGAAGCTCACTCAATTTTTGAAGCAATTATTTATGCTCATTAAAATATACTAATACAGCTGATTTGTCCACAGGCAACGAACGGAATATTTATTACTCTTCCTGAAAATCCCAGGACAAATGAAATAATACAAAGGTAATCATTTTTTATTTTCATCCCTAACTTGAATAAATATATAAAGGTCGGAAATATTCTTTCTGAATTTTTTGAAATTTTATTCTGAATTTTAAATGATGATAACTATCTTTCGGGTCTGATAATATTGATGTTACCAAATTCCAACGTGTTATACTGAAGTTAAAGAATTAAAAAAATTAAGATTACACAGTATAGTATAAAAAATTCATGACTTTCTTTTTTGTTATTACAGGGAGCGAGTATCTGAACCTTTTTCCCCGATCTTCAAGCTTTTAAATATCCGGTACGAGTGACAAAAGGTGATTTAAATTCATTCTGCAAAGTACTTGAGTTTTTAAAATATCAAATTTGTTCAGGGTGTTTACTCATACACATTCTTCTGCAGTTTTATTCAAAAATAATTATCGAGAATTCATTAATTGTATTTTTATTATAAACACCCTGATCGAAATCAGATTCACTTGATGAAAAATTGGCTAGAGTCCTGAATAAAAAGATGACACTCTCGTTCAATCGCTGATTCAAACTTTCCAATTATTTCTCATCCTTCCTTTCGAATATTCAAATAAATGAATTGTACGTTTGTTTCAGTTTCATCTTCGTTGTGGTCTTCAAGAATAAATATACAAATATGAATTTACAAATAAATTGTTTTTTCTTATAATACATTACTTTGAATAAAGTTATTAACCGAATTTTCATATTTATGTTTTTTTATTGCTTACCTGTTAAAACTGAGTTACTGCGAGTATCAATTATCTGGTTTTGGAAATAAAAGTTTCCTAGAATGACTTGAACCAAATCTGAATATTGCTTTGGGGGAATTTCTCATTGAACTAAAATTCTTTGCTTTTTGTAAACAATTCCGAGGACCGTTTCCGAATACTCAATTACCTTTCATAAATTTGATATTGTACAGGAGTTGCGACATAACATAATTGAAGAAACTTCAATGGTTGGAATACTATAAAACTAGTAATTGATATGAATAAAAATTGATGTGCTCTCCTGACCAAAGTACTCTGGATGTGAGAACCTTATTGATGAAAATTAAAGAAAAAATCAAGCGAATATCAATATTATACTCATTTTAGGTAGAGAAAACAGTTTTATTTATTCAAATTCTATTATTGCATTTATTCTATAGACTACAGTTTATTAACTCGATAAAGAACTTTCCTGAATCTGTCCAAAATACATTAATATACCATTCTAACCTCAAAATCTCAATTTTGACATGATTTTTTCGGCTATGGTGGTATGAAGTTTGATACGTGTGTGGCTGGTGATTTTTAGCGAATAAGACTTCACTCATGCAGTGCTGCCAGGTCCGGAAATTCAAAAATCCGCAGAAAATTTGAAAAATCTTCAGTGGCCAAAAATGCATTAGGGCCGTGAAAAATTATCCTCAATTCGTGCGGAATTCTGAAGATTTTTGAGGATTTTAGAAATAGAATTTCTTCAAATCTGAAGAAAAATCCCCCAATCTAGCAGCACTGCACTCATGCAAAAACCGTCTCATTTGCCAAGTAATCACCTCTCACACATGTTTGCGAAATCACGGAATGTAAATGTACTATTCTTGTCAAAATTCCCTAGTTAGGACAACCTTCCTTACCGATAGTTGATTAGTTAGTACACTACAAATTATGCGCAGTTTCGTTACTACTACGTTTGACATCTTTGATAGTTGTAAACAAATAACGAAGGTCTGTCTCTAAAAGGGACCGTAAAATGTGATAAACGACTGATTAGCTTTCAGCTCAGGTATTGAATTATTTTTAAGTACTGAAAATGAGAAATCTTATTAGGTATTCATATTTATTGTTACATCAAGCTATCTAAACATTTCTAACTCGTTCATAACCTCTTCATTTTCTTACTAAAATTTTCAGCTTGCATTATAAATTCCTAAATCGTTTGAATAAACGATGTCCAAATTATATATTTATTTCAGATACAAGAAAATTGCATTTTTGTAGCATGCGTGACAATATATTAAAAATATATTTTCACTCTTATAATAATAAACTTAAGTTAGATTAGGAAATGTCAATCGTCTCAATCGTGATAAGCTTATTCATGAGTCAGTGCCTAATACGATACAATATAATCTTACACAAAATACCTTAAAAATCGGGTTATTCATATACCGAAATTTCAGTACGCATAGCAATTTATGAGCTGGTCTCGCTATTTATACCACAATCTCGTTATTGTTGTGATCATGACCAACAATTGAATAATATTGACAATTATTACCGTAAATATTTGATTATCAGCAAAAGTTAGTGTCGTAATCAATAATCGGCATTTTATTCAAATTTTCAGAATAATGCAATGAAGATTGTGTATTCAAAAATCAGTTTTTAGGCGTCTTCTAATTAATGAGTAACTGAATCAACTAAATGGAGAATGACAGCTGGATAAGGAGAAGTTGTTTCAGAATATTTTATTAATGATTTCAGCTTAAGAGTGTAGAAACATTTTTATTCTGGTCCTTATCAAATTATCAATCTCACATTTTCATAAATTCTTAAATTCCAGTGCGGACATCTTTCAAAATTTCGGCGTATCAAAGAATTTATAATTAATAGTCTTGAAAATGTATTTGCTATATTTGCTTGATTTTGTGCAAAATACGAAGTTTTTAAATTTGGGTGATAGAAAACTGGGTAAGACACTTTCGCTTATTTCTCCTCCCACACAGGAAAAACATTTTCCTTATGGTTTCATATCTTCAATGCAGAGTTCCCATGCTCCTATATTTTTTTAAAAATGTTGTATTTGAAAATCTATCATATCAAACTTTTCTGTTTATCCTGTAAAATATATTTTCGATCTCTACAGTTGTGATTTTAATGTCCTTAGCAATCAATAAAAAATACTGTCTTAATAGGATGAAAAAATTTGATATATCATAGAATAAAAATAATTTATTTTTCAGAAATATGAGAGGAAATTTCGATTTCTACGTGATCTACTTACGCGGAGAATACAAATAGACAATTTCTACTAAGCATGGATAAGTCGTCACCTCACAATTCGATTATAAAATCCGAAAGAATAAAGACAGAACCAACTGAACATCAGCAAATAAAAATTGAGTATTCAAGGATGGATACAACCGATCTAACAAATCCTTCTAAGATGAAGAGAGAATCAGATGTCGGTACAAAATCTAATGAATTCATATCCCTCAGCGAATTCCATATAAAGGAAGAAGAACCTTTCATAGACATTTCATCAGAATCTGAGGAAGTTAACCCATTAAATATGAAACGATTCGACGGAAAAGTCGATTGGAACGCTGAAGACCAAGAATTCCACTTCAATCCAGATGACGAAGAAGTAGAATTTATTCCAGGAAACGAAGAAGAAAATCCAGAAGACCGAGATTCATTTTCCTCTCTCAACGAAACCAACACATTAGATCTACCAAAAAAAAATCCTGGCAAGAAACGAAAGAAGAAAAAATTATCAAAAGCAGAAGAAAAAGCTCTCAAGCAACAAAAACTAATATCTGGTCATCCTGTTCTCCCACCTTGTCAAAACTGTAGACTGAAATGCAGTGTTAGAGTAAGTCCACAAATCCGAGATACAATGAACAAGGAATTTTGGAGTCTGATTGGTTTAGTCAACAGACGGTCTTTTATTATAAAGCACGTGAAACGAGTCGAGGTTAAAAGACGAACAGCAGCGGCAACCAGCAAAAAAAGGAACAACGTTTTCAATTATTATTTATCGGACAAGAATGGAGAGAAACTGAAAGTTTGTAAGACATTTTTTCTTACCTCTCTAGGATTTAAGGCAAACAACGATTGCACTCTATTCAATGCCATGCGGGATGTCGACAACGAAACCCTAGAACCAAGGATGGACATGCGTGGAAGGATAAAAAACCAGGACAAGAAATTATTAAGGACTAATGCTATTCACAAACACGTGAACAGTTTTCATCCCTGTATTTCTCATTTTCGCCGAGATGATCTTCCTAGTAGACGTTACTTGCCTAATGAATTAACTATTAAAGACATGCATGCTGATTTTACCGAAAAATATCACGCTTATCGATCGTGTTCCTATGAATCATACAGGACCCTCTTGACGGAAATGAATGTTACTTTTGCGAAAGTGGGAATCGAAGAATGTGATACATGCGAAACTTTTAACAAACATGATCCAAGTCACGATAGGAAAAATTTAGCTCCCGATTGCGATATTTGCTACAAGTGGTCGATCCACATCAGACGAGCTTCTGAAGCAAAAGAAAAGTATCAAAGTCACATTGCAGAAGTTCCTATTGATCTAGAAACTGCATTTTTCACAGCAGATTTGCAAAAAGCTGTTCTTTTGCCAAGAATGGATCCATTTAAAGTTGTCATGTTCACTCGAAGGCTTCTCGTGTTTAGCAAAAGTTTTGTGCCGCTTTCTCCCACGGATAGCAATGCAAACCCGATGATTATACTATGGCATGAAGCTATTGCAGGAAGAAAAGACGAAGAGATTATAAGCGTTTTTTATCAGTTCTTTCTGGAGTACAGAGATAAAAAGCGAATAGTTTTGTGGCTTGATGATTCTTTCGCGCAGAACAAGAACTGGAAGTTTTTGACTTTTTTGGTTTACATCGTCAATTCGAGTGATGTTGAGATCGAAACTGTGGAGATTTTTTATTTTGAGGCTGGACATAATTGCATGTCAACGGATTCGTTTCATCATCAAGTGGAGATGTCGATTAAGCGGAAAGGAAAGGTTTATGATTTCAAGGATTTTGAGAATGCTGTAAGACAACCTAATTCAAAGAATTTTAATGTCAAGACGATGACTCCTTGCGATTTCCGAGACTTCAAGGACGAGTCTTCGTCGCAGAAACTGAAGACTTTAATTTCTAAACCACTTATGAATGATATCAAATACTTGAGGGCTGTGAGGAATAGTTTTACTTTGAAGTATAGGATGAACTATGATGAGAAGGTTGATTTAGCTGAGTTGGATTTCCTGCCGGTTAAGGTGATTAAAAGTGGATTGGCAAAACCTGAGGTTGTTGGTACTTACCGTGGAATTCCTGAGGAGAAGAAGAAAGAAATTCTCGAGAAACTTGTGGAGGATATGCCAGCCAGCAGGCGAGATTTTTGGTATACATTGCCAGTAGGATCTGTTCTTGATCTGATTGATAATAATGAATAGAGTACTTCATGTTTTATAGATTCATAGCGCATCTTATTATGTTTCAATTTAACGTATAAATAGTATAAACTTTTTGTATAAAGTTGTAAAAAGCCTCATTCAGGATTCTGAAACTTTAATAAATATTTCTTACATATTATTTGAGTTTTGTGTTTAGCATTGATTTTTTTCGGCTCATTTGTTATTTTGATTCAGTACTCAAATTCAAAATCATTTTTGGGTATATATGCATTTAAAACAAGTTTTTTTTTCAATAAAATGGCCAATGTTGTGATTTCATGTGCTAAACTAATCAGTACTGTACTCAGGCGCGGATCCAGGGTGGGAGGGGGGTCCTCACTGCCCCCCCCCCCAGACTAGCCTTGAGTTTTTCATATAAGACAAAGTTTATTATATATAATGCGAGAAGGCGAACTTCCGACTTGAATACGATTAGTTCTTCAAACCTTAAATATTCTGAAATCAAAGTATCACATACAATATATGTTATGATGTTAATGTTTTTGTCTACTTGTTCTTATCAATATTTAAATGAATAATTATTTAAATATTGTTTTTTTTCAGAGTTGTGAAAAACGACTCTCTAGCTCCGCTGGGATTCGAACCCAGGTCCTACAGATTTCCGGTCTGTAGGACCTGGGTTC
>WSXT02190377.1:0-19907 GCA_011762715.2 Neuroterus valhalla
TTTTAGCCAAATAACACAAGATTGAAAAGAAAGTCAGAGAGAAAAAATGTTTCTTCTTGGGAGCCCTACAAGATCGTTAATATAACTTTGAATTTTCTCAAAAAAACGAAAATTCCAATTTTGATCGCACAAAAAATAATGAAAAATAATCTGTGAACTCGATAACTTCCGAAAGAATGATCGTATTCGATTGTGCTTTGGCACCCATTTTCAGGGACCAAAAAGACAAGTCTAGTTCGTTAACCAGCTATTTTGGATCAAAAATTAAACAGGGGGAAGCATTTCGAAAAGTTTTGTTGATATTTTTTTTCAAAAATTCAAAAATTGTAAGTACGGTTTCTTGTAGTCGATAAAAAGTGAACAATTTTTCCTAATGATTTTTTTTGATAGAAAAAAAATTTTCAGAGTTGTGTCATTTAAAAAATTCAAAAATATAAACAAAAATGAGAATGTTTAGCTGAAAAAAAGAAGATATGAAAAAAGGGTATAGAAGAAACAATGTTTATTTTTGGGAGCCCTAAGATGGTCTTCACAACTTTTTGAGTTTCCTCAAAAAATCGAAAAATCAAATTTTGGTCGGACGAAAAGTGATGAAAAAAAAAGTTTCATTTTTTGGTCAAACTATGCAAGTGCGGGGAAATATTAATGAAAAAAATTGTGCACCAAAAAAAGATCTACGAATTATGTAAAATTTACTTTTTGATAGGACAAGTAGTTTTTGCTTCGTACATAAAAAACCATTTAAAAAATGAACTTTTGGACGATTGTGACAAGCTAAGGAAAAGACAAATAGACATAAGTTTCTCAAAAAGATCTATAAATTTGTTAAAATTTTTCCGATGCTAAGTTTTTGCTCAAATTTTTGCCCAAATCATATAAAATAAAATAAAATATGAAACAATTATATTACTATAAAAAGTACACAACATATGAAAAAAATTGGGCAACAAAACTTCTCTACCATTTTAGACGAATTTTGATCGAGTGCGCAGCACGAGACACGAGATGAGAATGTATTCGTTAAATCCGGAAAAGCTTTATACCAAGAGAATCTACACTCATCCAATTAAAGCAGTCGACATTTCGCTATCGAGTTTCAAAAGCTCTGTATGCGAATGTAGGGAAGTAAAAAGACCGAGCGCGTAGCGCGAGGTAAATGTATAACCGAGCGTGGAGCGCGAGGTCAGTTTATCATCGAGCGCGAAGCGCGAGATCCGACAGACGCGCGCCCTAGGCGCGCTCAAACTTGCAAGCAAAGCGCGCGATGAGAATGTGCCCGCGCAGCGGGCAGATTTTTTCATTCCAGATGATGTAGCACCGAGTTATGAGGGGCAACACAATTAATTTTTTTTCCCGAGACACGTCCGAATGATTATTGCCATTGCCGTATTTTTTTATATTTCTTCATGAAAATTTTACACAATATTCTTTGAATGTTAAACTTCAATTTACCATCCGGATAATACTGAACGTATTGCAAACTTTTTGGGAACGTTTTCCGGCAAACATTAAAACGTTTGTAAATTTTGGTGAAAACAACGTCCTCAAAGCGTTTTTAAAACGTCTGATACTTCCGCAAATTTTTGATACTTTGACTGAACACAAAATTTTATAAACGTTTTAAAAACCTTTTGTAAATGTTAAACCAAGCGAAATTTCAGCAGATTAAATTTCCAAACGTCTCTAAAACGTTTGCAAGGCATTTATCAAACGTTTAACAAACGTTTATCCCACGTTTGAAAAATGTTTCTCAAACATTTACAAAACGTTTAAGGAACGTTTGGAGAACGCTTGAACGAAAAATAAATTTTCTTTCAGCAGCTCATATAAACTTTTAATGGTATTTAGACTATACCCTAATTTCTAATGTTAATTTTTCCCTGCCTTTTCTTATGAACATACGTTTGGAAGTCGTATATGTATAGCAATCACCATAGTTTTCTGCCACTTGCGAGAAAAATCACGCCATCTATTGAATAAATTTTGTGATCAAACGTTCTCCAAACGTTTACAAAACCTTTCGAATACGGCCGTAATTTCGATCGTTCAAAATTTTACTCCTCAATCGTTTATCTAACGTTTCTCAAACTTCTTTTGAATGTTTACCAAATTCCTTTTAAGCGTTTTCCAAACGTTTTGAAAACGCTTGAATTACGTGTTGACTGTGTAGTCACTCAAAATTTTATTCGTTCAACGTTTTGAGAACATTTTTGAAAAGTATTATTCACTTGAGTCTAAAAAACCGGCGGAATGCTCCAACGTTTTCAAAACCTTTCCAAAACGTTTTTCTTACCAAAAATTCTAAACGTTTTTGGTTTGCCAGAAAACGTTCGCGGAACGTTTGTGTCTTCTTCGGGTATTGGTTTAATAATTATCTTTCAACTGTGTCGTCAAAAAAATTCACAAAAATGTGCCTTTTTTTGCCCGAATCAACCTTCCCCCCCCCCCCCCCACAAGCGGTTTTTTGTTTCTCCTCAACAAAATGTTTTGAAATTTCAAATCGTCCTTACTCCATCGAAATTTCTATTAGAATATCAAGTGCATTTGCAGTGCCATCTACTTATGGACATAGTGGTCTTAAAAAAACCCATAAAACTTCCCTACAAATATAAAAAAAGATTATTTTGATGAATTGCAAAATATTCCCTTGAAAAAATTAGGTGGAATTGAGTCAGGCTGTTTCAGTTTCCAATAGCTTATTCATAAGCGTAAGTTAGAGTTGTTGATGAAATCTTCTCTGATTCATTTTTTTTATGAATAGGATTTGTAAAATTGCATTACTTGTATGAAATAAGAATTGAAATGGGTCTAACATTGATTTATTTTGAACCTTCTCCAAAGCTCCAGCACAATATATATTTATTTTTCTGATTGTAAAAACTTAGAATAAAATAACATGCAATAATTTATCACGTGTCCTTCCAATAATCGAAGTAGACGAAATTTCAAGTCATTCTTGAAAATAGGATTAACATAACCTCAATAGTCTTCATAGGTCAAGAGTAAAGAAGAAAAAATTGAAAATATAAGAAAAAAATCTATTCTTTTCTGCGATTTCCATCAAAACAAGTTGGTTGAAATTAGCTTGCCTAATCCCATTCATTTATACTTTTGAATTTTTTTATTGGATAGGCACAAAACGAGCTTCTTTATTAAATTTGGGCTAAAAATAGCAAAAAACCCTTCTTTTTGAGATTTTAACTCCATAAAAGGTTATAACTCAAGACTCGCATAAAGGGCAGGGGATTCATTTTGTTTATTTACGCAAAAGTTCCTTATTACTCCTTTTTAGCGTCATTAACGTTACTTCACCCACGAACGAGATATTTCGAAAAAACTGAACAAGACTTATTTGCCTAGAAAAGTAGGTAAGAAGTGTAAAATCAAGATGGCTTCAAATGATAATTTTTTGGAAAAAGGACATATCTCTTCTTTTAGAGTTCCCTAAAATTGCGGCTACTTTTATTATTACATCAAAAATTTGTTTGTGAAATCAACAAGTTTCAAAGTGCAGATAAAAGCATCAGAATTCTATTTTCCAGTCTTTTCTTGATCTCCATTAAAACTTTCTCAAATTGAAATCTTCTTAAATTTTGTTTTTGGACATTTTCCTCCAAAATGTAAGGGAACTAACACGATCACTGGAACTATGAAAAATATCTTTCCAGGACGCATAGCTATTTCTAGAAAATTTTGAATTTTTGATCGGGACGCTTTAAAAAACAATTTCGACAAAGGAAAACGTGTTCTCCATACTTGAAAACGTGAGAAGACCTGATAAATTTATCAATATATCTGAAAATTGTCCAACAATTCATTCTCTCTTTCGAGGAATAACAGTATTTCACCAACTCTGATTATGAATATATTCAGAAGAATTTGCATCCTTTATATTATGAGAACTATGCTTTGCATTATGCATTGGGCAAAAAAGCCTTATCTCTCCACTTATGAAATTATAGTTAAGTTTCCTATTTCTCACCTCTCTAGATACGATTTATGATCCCCAGATGATGTGTAAATATGAAATTATCTGAGAATATCTTCAGTATTCTATTGTTTGAGATATTAAGAAAGAAACTTTAGATAAGAAAATGTTGCATTAAAGTTGCACATACTTTGCAAAAAGTATTTTGTAATCGTAGATTGTCTTCATAGAAATGCATTTTTTGTTTCTACAAACCAAACTGTTGGGACTTCCGGCAAGAAAATTGCACATAAACTAGGAGTAATACTTAATCACGGTAATATTTTCCATCAATCCAGCAACATTTTTCAAATATGATGCACGTATTTCACATTATATCCTGGGGATTAGAAAGATCTAGATTTGCCATGAACATTGTGAAGAAAGTGGAAGGCCCCCGCCCCCCTTTTGACATACATTGGGTTCTGATCGTAAAATAAAGAAACAGCCTTAATGAAATTAATTTGGGAGTGAAAATTTGCACTTTTCTATCATGAAATATCTAAAGTATTAGAAATAAGCATCAGTCTTTATTTGAAATATATTCTGTATTCTATAAATGATAAAACTTTCATTCAATTACTGCACACCTTAAGAAAATCTAACTTTATTTTCATTTAAAAGTTGATTTTTTTTCTTTTTAATAGTCTACTATTGCATTTTTAGTTGAGCACTCATCTTTTTTGCTCAAACAATGTTCCAAATTTAATGATACAATTGAAAATCCGCATTTTTTTTGGTTAAATCTTTTTAAACATTTGTCTTCTTTGGTTTAACTAAACCTTTTTGGATTGAAAATTGAGATATTTTCCAATTAGAGTATCAAATATTACATAATTTTTTTATAATTCATGTTTTTTAGGAGGAAACTTGACTATTCACTTAAAAACTTTTTTTTTTGTTGAAAATTCTTCTTCTTTGATTGGGATACAATATTCTTGTGGAAAATCAATATTTTGAAACGAAAGTGCAACTGTTTGATTAAAAACTAATCCGTTTCGGTTATGGATTCAACCATTCTTATGGAAATTCAAATACTTGGTTAAGAATGCGTTCAATTGATTAAAAAATCGTTGTTTTTCTTGTGGAAAAATATTATCTTCAGGTAATTGAAAATTTGATTTTTTGCTCAGAAATAATTTGCTTTGGTTAAAATACCAGCTAACACATTTTGTTGAGAAATCATCTGTTTTGGTTGAAAATCTAATTATTTTGTTAAAAACTGATTTCTTCGTTATTGAGTAATGCATCTTTTTTCATAAAAAATTCAATTCTTTGATATAAATTTGATTTATTTGGTTCAAAATTTTTAAAATATTTGCTTGAAAATCCATATATTTTGTTGGAAATCCGTGTTTTCATGTAGAAATTCATCCTTATTGGTTGGAAATGTACACTATTTCACTAAAAATTGATTAAAAATCTATTTCGGTTCAAGATTCAAATATTTCAATGGAGATTTTTCTTTTCTGGTTGAATTTAATTACATTTGCATTCAGTTAAAATCTGTTTTTGTTGAAATACCAGGTACTGAGTTTTGTTTAGAATTCATCTCTTTTGATTGGAAATTTGTGTACTTGCTTAAAAGTTGGAGTACTTTTCAAATATTTATTTTCTTTTTGGTAGGAAACTAATCTTTCTAGTAAGAAATGCAACTCTCAAGTTCAGAATTACACTATTTCAGTTTTGATTTAATTATTTTGTTGAAAAATCTTGTATACGTTCAAAAATTTGTCCTTTTTGGTAGGAATTCAATCTTTTGAGTCACAAATGCAAAATTTTGGTTTGAAACTAATCTATTTTAGTTATGAATCCAACTATTTTGTTGGGAATTCAACTATTCTATTAAAGATTCATTTCTATTATTTGAATTCAAATTTTATTCTGTTTTAGTTGAAATATCAGCTGCTACGTTTTGCTGAGAATTCATCTCTTTTTGAATTGCAAATTCAAATACTTTGTTGAAAGTTGATTTCATTTTTGTTTGTTGTAAGTTTATCTTTTTCATCGAAAACACAAGTTTTGCTTTAAAATTAATGTATTTATTGAATTCATCTTTTGGGCTTGAACATTTGATTATTTGGTGTTCGAATAAGATGAATCTGAAGTTTTTTTCAAGGGAAAAATCGAGAATGTTCTTATCTAAAATCTAATGCATGAATCAAGTATATTTGATGCCAACTTACTATAAACTTACTCAAATTCGTGTTCAAAATTTTAGGTAAAAAGCTTTAAACACATTTGAGATCTTTTAATCAATTTTTGATAATTAGGGGTTGAAATTGCTTCCTTTCTCCGGCATAAAGGGGATGAAACTTTTTTACAGTCATTTGGTATAAAAATCTACTAAATCCATGCCTAAAATTTTAGGTAAGAACATTTTTTATTTTTCGTTTTCCATAAACGCTGCTAACCTCAATTTCATGAGATACATTATTTGTTAAAACTTGATCCTTATTGATTGGAAACTAATCGGTTCCAGTTGAAGATCCAACCCTTTTTCCCGTCTACCCGGTTAAAATCCAGTAATTTTAGATTGAAAATTTTATCCTCCTTGGTTGAAAACTTATATTTTTGTTGATTTTATTGAAAATAGTGATTATAACACTTTTATGTCTGTTTTCAAAAGCAGCGTATATATAAAATATATTCTATGGATACGTAAAAGTGCATATTTCTGTATCAGTTTCCAGTGAAGAATGAATGTCCACTTATGATTTCACTCCTACTGGAATTTTAGGGGTCGTCCATGAACTACGTAGCCGACTTTAGGGGGAGGGGGGGTTGTAAGAAATACTACGGTCATCCACGGAAGGGGGAAGGGCAGTTTCAATCAGATCTATTGTCTTTTCAGAACTCCAATAAATAATTTATTAATAAGTTAACTCTAATACACTATGTTAGATTGTAGAAAAAAAACAAGTTCAATTTTCGTCACACTGTAATTCGTATTAATCAAACTTGTAATTCATAAATTACAGGATGTAACATATTTATATTTGTCACAAAACGCTTACATTTATTTTTATTCAAATCTAAACATCCTTCAACACAACAGATCAAACATTGCAAAATAAATCAATTCTAAAAAGAATACTCTAATTTTCAACGAAAAAATACCACTTTTTTACAAAAATTGGAACAGTTAAACTTACAACAAAGAAAATCAATTTACGATAACAGAAAAAACCACAGATTTTCAACAAAATAGTTCATTTTTCCACCAATGTGATGAATTTTCAAAAAACATGAGTCTTCAACCAGAACACTTGAATTTCAAAACAAAAAGATGAATTTTCAACTAAAAAGATAAATATCTAACTGGAGCACTCCAATTTCTAACCACAAAGGTGAATATTCAAACAAGAAGATTAATTTCCAAAAAGGAAGAATCATTTTCTAAGAAGAAATATAAAGTCTTAAATAAATAGTCGTATTTCAAAGTAAAAAAATAATTATTTTCAACCAAAAATGGAACAGTAACATTCTTAGTTTAAAAACCCAATTTTAAAACAAGCATAAGTGCTTTATACTCAAAAGAAGAATCTTTAACAGAAAGAGTTGAGTTTTCGAACAGATAAATTAACTTTTACTGAAAAGATAAATCGTCCACGAAAATTGTATGACTCAAGTTTTAAATTGAAAAATATTTATATTTAACTAAAAAAATAGATTTTAAACTGAAACTATGGACTTTCCAATTGGAATAAGTAAAATTTCCAGTTGAAAAAAATGACTTACAACATAAAAAACTAACTTCCAACCAGAAAGAAACTAACTTTTTAAACAAATTCTTACATTTTCACAAAAAATGATGAAGAATCAAATGAAATTGTAAATGTTTAACTGAAGTAGTTCGAATTTAAAGCAGAAACAGAAAGACGAATTTTTAACTGAAATGAGAAAAATTTAACTAGAATAGTTCAATGTCTGGAAAAAAATTAATATTCAACAAAGAAAAACAGTTTTTCAACAGAGAAGTTGGAATTTGAACCATAAAAATAGAAATTTCCAAACGAAAATGGAATAGTGACATTTTTGGCATTAAAATCAATTTTAAATTAAACATAAGAGTTTTTAACTAGATGAATGTTCGACTAAAATGAAAAATATTTGACTGCATAACTTGAATTGTTAACCGTAAAGAAGAATTTTTGGACAAGAATATAAACTTTCAAAGAAAACGATAATTTTGTACAAAAAATCGATTTTCAACAAAATATGTGAAGTTTCAACGAAATAATAGAATGTTCAATTCAAAAAGACAAATCTTCATCGAAACTTCGAATTTCAAACTAGGAAAAATCTACTCTCGATGAAAATGAAACGGTTAAATTTTCAGTTGAATTAATTGATTTTCAACCAAAACTGATGAATTTCCAGGTTTTATAATGAATCTTCAAAATTCAAAAAGATAAATCTTTAACCATGAACATCATTTTTCTACAAAAAAGGCAAACTTTCCACGAAGTAAATACATTCTCAAAGAAATAGTTCCATTTTTAAAATCAAAAATCAATGTTTAACTGAATACTTGAATAAAAAGATGAATTGATTTTTATGCTGCTCCTGGGCTGATATTAAAAAAAACAGATAAGAGACACTAAATCATGTTCTGATAGTACGATGATTTGTTCTCTAACATTAGATTGAGTGAATCATCTCTCAGTCAGTTCATACAACTGAAAAATTTAACAAAATAGTTGCAATTCCCACCATAGGTGAATTTTGAATCGAAATAATGCAACTTTAACAAGAAAATTATATCTTCGAAAAACAAGTTTAAATTTCAAACAAATAGTCGATTTTTGAACTAAAACAGGGTGAATTCGTAATGGACATTATAAAGGAGCTTTCTACCATATTTCAGAAATATTTCATCTTCAGAATACTACTTCAACTCTAAAGACTACCACTTGAAGTTCATTCTTTATTTAAAATTAGGAAGAGGGGACTTTAAGACTGTGACAAATTTTGAATTGAAGGAACGATTTAAAAAAATTCCTCTCTTCTGATTGTGAATTATAATTATTTTGAAAAGTCCCCGTTCCATTTTGTTTCTTGATTGGCAACTTAATAAAAATTTTTTAATATTATTATTATTATTATTATTATTATGTAGAAATTGCCCTGTTCCAAGTGAAATTTTACCTTTTCACTGAAACTCCCCGTCATAAAATAAACACTATAAATATTTTCTGAAATTCCCTATCATCAATTCGATTACTAAATTTAGGTCAGCTAAAAAAATCTCACAGAGCAACAAATTTGCGAAACGTTTTTCTTATAATGGAAAAAAATTAAAGTCCTTCCTCTCATGAAATATAGATGTATTTGAATATTTCGAGAATCAGATAAAAGGATTGTTGCATGCTTTAAATAATATGATAATCTACCTTTTTGATTCATAAAAAGAAAGCTGTAATTTTTCAATTGGGAAATGTCTTCTTTCCGTCATAATTTTTGATTTACAATGGAATATTGATTTGAGCTGCAGCATTTTTGACATTTCAGGATTTACTGTAGATGATATTTATAGACTTTGCTGGAAGGTTTTGTTTTTAAATATGACACTAAAGTATATAGTGGCGTTGGTTTCGTTACGCATGCGAGTAATGGGTCATAAAGGATGACGCTCAAGGGAGTAATTTAACATGAGATGAGGAGTACACATTTACACAATATGTGTAGAGAGAGGATAGACATTATAAATGAGGTCTTAGTAGGTGATGACGTTACAATACCTGGGCTTTTCTATTCATTTAAATGATCGATCTGGGTCACTTTGCGGGGCTTATGTCGCATTGCATGAATATGCGTATAAGCTCTGCATATGCATCATTCTGAATGATAATTTCATTGTACAAGATTTTCATTACCTTTATGTATACCTTTGTCAATCAACATTAGTGTTGCAATATTAAACATCTGGTCATATTTTATATTTAGAAAAGTGTCACATTTCCTTCCGAAAGTCGTTTCGTAGTAAAACTTCACTCTAAATCGCTTGGACCAAGAATCCGGTCCATTGGACCAGAATTTTTCGGGATCTAAAATCTAGATTGCGCTAGTGTCACGAATAAGCAAGGAGGTCAAATTTTTCAGATGCATTTGGATTTACGCATAAAAATGATTTTACGATTGTTCTGTGAAGCATAAACTCAATGGTGAGTATTGAAAATTATTATTTATCAAAAACAAAGTGTTCAAAATTAGATTTTCATCGTATAGAGTAAAGAAGCACGTTCTTTGTTAAAACTGTTTCTTCTTCGAAGAAACTATTATTTCACCATATCAAGTAAGTTTCAACACATCTTGAGCCTGAATATACTTCCCGGATAACACCGAACGTCTTGCAAACGTTTTGAAAACGTTTTCTGGCAAACGTTGAAACGTTTGTAAATTTTGGTGAAAAAAACGTTTTCAGAAAAATTTTAAAACGTCGGATACTTCCGCACTTTTTTTATTCTTTGACTGAACAAAACTTTTTACAAACGTTTTGAAAACGTTTGGTAAGCGTTAGGCCAAGAAAAATTTGAGCAGATTAAATTTCCAAACGTCTCTAAAATGTTTGCCAGACATTTATCAAACTTTTGTACAACGTTTGTCAAACGTTTGCGAAACGTTTAAGGGACGTTTTAAGAAGGTTTGAAGGACGTTTGATTGAAAAATAATTTTTTCTAAGTAGCTCATATCATACTTTTAATGGTAATTAGACTATACCCTGACTTCTAAGGAAATCCGGGAATAGAAATCCCGGGAATCCGTGTTTTCCGTGTCTTTTGTTATAAACATATGCTTAGAAGTCATATATATATAGAAATCACCATAGTTCCCTGCCACTTGCGAGAAAGATCGCGCCATCTATCAGATACATTTTTTGATCAAACTTTTTCCAAACATTTACAAAACGTTTGGAATACGGTCGTAATTTCAATCGTTCAGAATTTCACTTCTCAAACGTTTCTCAAAGTTCTTTTGAATGTTTACCAAATTTCTTTTAGATATTTTCCAAGCGTTTTGAAAACGTTTCAAGTACGTGTTGAATTTGCAGTCACTCAAACTTTTATTGGTGAAACGTTTTGAAAAAGCTTTTGAAAAGTTTTGTTACCTTGCGTCTCAAAAATCAGCGGAAGTATCCAACGTTTTCGAAAAGTTTTTCTTACATAATGCATACAGTGAAAAGCTTGATTCAGAATATACAGAGAATATGAATAATAGACGATCAGATCTAAAATATCAAATCTAACCTAAAACTTTAAGGTTATATTTTTCTAGATATTGAATATTCCATGCATAAATTGATATATTATTACTCTAAGTTTATTTTTGCGTCAACAGAAATTTATTCAATATCATAATTTACTGAAACTTACATGATGTAGTAAAATGAATGTTATTTTGAGAAAAATCAATTTTGACAAAGGAAGATAGGTTTTTCACTGCGTATGATGAAAATCCCGTCAGAAACACTTGGTTTCGATAGATGCATTTTTGCATTGTTTTGAATTGCAAAAAAAAAAAAATCGTGAATTGATTTTTATGCAAAAATGATATGCATCTTAACACCATGACTCACTTTTGCTAGTTCGTATTTTGACCGCATTAAAATTATAGATGGCGTAACGCAATTCTGCGGTTCTCAATATTTCTCTTCCAAGCTTAGATCGGAGAACGATTTCCAGGTCCACTACGCAGTAGGCAAGCTTGCGTTGTGCGTAGCAGCACGTTTAGCCGGCACGTGAGAGTGGAGATTTTCGAAAAATATTTAAAATAATTCACAAATAATTAAGCTGACAGAATGTGATGTGTCTTAGTAACTACAAAATTATTCCTGGAGTTATTATCATAACAGCTATTAATAGTTGTGGTCTATTTGTGTAATTAGAAAAAGTGAAATTATTGAGAACAGAAATGAAGTGTTCGTCCCAACAGCAGGGAAATTGACGCCTCATTGTAACATCTTTTTTAAATAAACAACAGTTTTTAAATTACCAACATTTTTTTCATTCAGTTTTAAAGCCGTGTAGCCACTGACCGGAGAAACCGATAAGTCCAAAAATCAGCCCGCAATTCCTTCCAAAACAGGAAATTAAATATTGTTCAACTTTTCGGAAACAAAAGCACAGATTAAATTATGATTTCCTTACGGTTATCGGAAATCAAAAATATATATTCCGGATCCTGGGTTATGAAGGACAATAAGAAAATCTAACTGTTTTCTTTAATAATAATTTTTTTTTCTGGTTGTTCATTTTTTCTGTTTAGAAAGTCTATGTTTATACTATTTTTAAAAAGATTATTTTTTGTTGAAAGATCTAAATTTTATTCCAGAATTCCCCTTTTAAGATAGGAAATTCATGTTATGTGGGTGAAAGTTAATATGTTTCAATTAAAAAGTCTACCATCATATTTTTGGTGCAGAATGCATCTCTTTTGGTTGAAAATTTTTCGGCAAAAGCCATCATTTTGGATTAAAAATCTATCTTTTATGTCTAAAAATGAATTATTTCTCATTCAAAAGTCTCCCATCATATTTTTGATATAGAAATCATCTCTCTCTGTTGAAAATTGTACTGTATGATAAAAAATCAAGTTTTTTGCCGACAATTCAACTGATTTGTCGAACATTCGTCTTTTCGGATTATGAATTCATCTTCTGGAAAAAAGTGATCTTTTTTGAAAAATTCAACTTTCTTCTCCAACATTCGTTTTTATTGATAGAAAATCTGTCCTTTTTGACTGGAAGTCGACAATTTTGGATTTTAAAGTCTGCAATAATTTTTTTTTTTTGATTCACAATAATTATCTTCCCAGGAGGAAATTGCTGAGACCTCACCATTGGCGCACGATTGGACCTATACCGGCCGCCATATTGGGAAAATATTGTCGACCGGTATTAGTCCAGTGTTCGAAGAAGCTTCTTTCACACATGATTTTTATGGATTTTCTGCTATTTTATAGACAGAATATCTACGCCCTCACTTTTATAAACATAAGGTGAAAATATTACAGCCATAAAAGGCTATAAATGAATGTATAGAAAATTAGTGTTCTTATTGGGAAAGGAAACGTCCACCGCGGGCAAAGAGGCGCTACTGTATCAAAACAAACATGGCTGCCGCAGGACTTTAGCATGCATTATTCTGAACTACTCTGAACGTTTATCAAGAACAATACTTTCTCAAATAATATTTTCCACTATAACAGTACCACTACCAAATTTTTTTACTTTATGGAAACAAAAATTAGTGTTAATTCTTTTCTGGAGTTACAATTGACAACACAGCACACACTACCTTTGCGAGTATCGTTTCCTTTTCTATAGTTCCATGGAAATTCTATTTTCCAACTTTCATATTATCTTTGTTAACTTCACATTTACTCTCAATTAATCTGGCACATAATTAATTAGTATCGCGTTAAATAAAAAGCAACACACTCGTAAACAATGCTACGCCTAGTCTAGCGGCAGCCATGTTGGTTAGTTCGCTAGATGGCCATCAGGTCTCGCAATGCAAGTTTAAATTACCAATAGGTTACCACTCTTTTTATGAGGAACACTTCAACAATATTTGGATTTAACCATTTGACAAATTGTTTTCAGAGTTTTCATTCATACAAGAGTAAAAAATTCTTAATAATATAAAGAAGGATATATCAACTTTAATATCTGGGACAAGAGAGCTCAAAAATTTCTAGTTCGATTCCATATAAATGAGATATTTGATTTTTACAAGTTTTTAGAGTACAATATTTGGAAGCATTCTCATAACCTTCAATTTGTGAGTTACATTCGGAGAAAATGTTAATTAGGCATTGACTTAAGATGAGTTTTTTTAACTCTATAAAACAAATCAAAAGTATTTTAATCGAATGTTTCTAACCTTTAGTTTACACAGAAAACTCGATATGTTCCGTGTAGTTAATTTCATTATTTAAAGTGTAAGATTAAATAATTTGTTTATTCTAGTTTATTTATCCATATTGAAATTAGAAATTACTATAAATGTGTTCGTCATAACAGAAAAGAAATAATTTCCAATGGAATCTCGTTTTCTAATGATGGATGGAAAATAACAATTCCCATAAATAAAGTTTTAATTTTGTAATAAAATCCAGTCTCACATGCTGCTTATGCTAACGTTTCTCACGTAATACAAATTGCCCTTTGCATCTCATAGAACGAATTACGTGCCCAGCTCGTTATACTCTTATTTCGTCACAAAACTGACTGCATGCAGTAACATACTTTGAATTCCAACTTCTTATCTCTTAATTATATTTCTCACTTTTTTCTCAGGAAAAAATGTGATATCACATGCGACATTCTAGAAAACCACTTCAATCGTAATAAATTACTAATTACTAATTGCAAGAGAAAGTTATTATTTTTCATAATTGAGTAACTAATCAAGGAAGATTACTGCATGATTAAAATTTTAAACTGTAACTGTAAATGAATAAAGTAAATGCAGAATGAATGAACTGCACAATGTAATCACTTCAACAACAACAAAAATATCTTGAAGAACATCGAATTAAAATTCAGAACATTATAAAATTTTGGATAATTTAATTTTCATTGATTAGCTTTCGCATGGTTTCATTGTAAGAGCAAAACAATTTTTTTTTCGTTTCAAAATTAACTATCAAGAAAATCGCACAATCAAACTTAAAAGTACTGATTTGTTTAGGTTTTTAGTTTGTAATATTGACTTCCTACCATACTGTTAATTTACAAGTATGAAATGTTAGTCATTCCAGATTAAAATTAATTATTTAACTGAGCATAGGTTTAATTATTCTTTCAATTGAAAAAATATTATTTTTTTAAAACGGTGAATCGAAATCATGCAACTTTTCTAAATTCGAAAATATTCTGACTCTTTTTTAGTAAATCATAAAGTTTAAAGAGTTCACTTTTGCTTGAAAGAAAGAAACTAACTGTAATTAAATCATATTTTTATGATTTAATTATTTTTTCTAAAGGTAATGTCAGAAATCAAATAAGTTGAAGGGTTCTTTTTATTCAAAGTATTTTAAGTTACATAAAAAAAAAAAAAATATTAACCGAAAATGGAAATTAGAGAAGCTAAGTGAAACATCGAATATTAGTTTTTTATTAATAATTCCATCTTGTTCTAGGCTTTTAAAGATTTAAAATAGATGTAGAAGAATTTCTTATGTTATCAAACATGAATGATTTTTATTTGAAATTAGATTCTTTGAATTTTCCTCATTTTCTATTTGGAATAATTCAAAATTTTATGATGCTGATGTCCATTTGAGGAATCCTAATTTTGGCATTTTTTTATTCAAGCTTATTTGATTTTAAATGAGGAGGGTGTAAGTGCTCATTTAAAAATTCTGTAATTTCATATACTTTCTATTCAAAATTTTCCTATTTGAAACTGTAAATAGGAAATTAATTTATTATTATAAACATTTTATCAATTTGTTATTACTCAAATTTTTGAAACTTCCTTTCGGAAACGTTCAATTTTCAACACTTTGATTTTAAAATTAATAAACTTTAATATTTTGATATAAAATTATTCAATTTTCGAAAGCTTTCGATTCAAAATTATTCAAATGAGAATTGAAAATATTAATTTCCAAACTTTGAATATAAAACTGTGAAGTCTTAAAAGTGTTATAATAAAGATTTTCCAAAAATTTAATTATTACTAAGTCAATTTGGAAATGTTCATCTCATTTAATTTAAAATTCAAAGAGGTTGATTCATCAAAGTTTTTTTTTTCGTATATGAAACTGAAAATTTTATAGTCTTGAACATTTTATGAATGTTTAATTATTTTCATTTTGAGGTATTTTATTTATAATTAAGCACTTGAGATCCTTTCCATTTGTAATTGTATTCTCATTTCAATTTTGATATAAAATTATTCGATTGTAAACGTTTTTCAATTGATAATTATTCCTTATAAAATTCCATCAGTTTGGAAATATAATTTTTTTTAATTTTAATATTTTTTATTATTATTCTAAAATTATCTCCCCTTTAGAAATGTTCAGTTTCAAAATCAGAGAGAAACTCCGGAATCATTCATCTTTGATCTTTTTATTTACAGATTTTATTAACTGCAAATCTTGTTAATTAGAAACTGTACTATTTCAAAATTTCAGATATTTAATCTAATATCCGATTTCAAATTTTTTCAATTTAAAATAATATGGAATTTATTGATCAATCACAATTTGTTTGATCCCAAATTAATGAATTTGGAAAGTTTTTTATTCTGAATTATTCAATCTTGTTGGGCAAAAATTCACTATTTCAAATGTTTCCAATTCAAAATCATTAATAATTGTTCAATTACACATATTTTGATTTCAAATTTATAAAATTTGACATTTTTTTCATTAGAAATTTCTCAATTTTGTTGAACAAAAATTCACAATTTTGAATGTTTTCAATTTAAAATTATTTGGGATTGTTCAATTTAGCATCTTTTTATTTCAAACTTATGAATTTCTACAGTTTTTTATTCGGAATTTTCCAATTTGGTTGAACCAAAATTCACAATTTCAAACGTTTTCAATTCGAAATCATTCAGAATTGTTCAATTCCACGTCTTTTGATTTCAAATAATAAATTTGGAAAGTTTTTCATTCGGCATTATTCAATTTTGTTGAACAAAAATTCACAACTTCAAATGTTTTCAATTCAAAATTATTTGGAATTGTTCTATTCAGCATCTTTTGATTTCAAATTTATAAAATTTGGACAGTTTTTTATTCGGAATCATTCAATTTTGTTGAACGAAAATTCACAATTTCAAATGTTTTCAATTCAAATTGATTTGGATTTATCAATTCAGCATCTTTTAATTTCAAATTCATAAATTTGGACAGTTTTTCATTTGGAATTATTCAATTTTCTTGAACAAAAATTCACAATTTCAAATGTTTTCAATTCAAAATCATTTAGAATTGTTCAATTCCACATCTTTTGATTTCAAATTTCTAAATCTGGACAGTTTCTTATTCGGAATCATTCAATTTCGTTGAACAAAAATTCACAATTTCAAATGTTTTAAATTCAAAATTATTTGGCATTGTTCAATTCGACGGCCGCTAACAATAAGATTCTGTATCACCGATCAAAGCAACAAGGTTATATCTTTATCGAAATTCAAAAAGGTACTATCTCGGCGGCCAATGCAAAAAGGTTCTATCTCGGAGCCCGATGCAAAAAGGTTCTATCTTATCGTTCCGACGGCTCAGATAGAACCTTGTTGCACGGAACGCTGAAATAGAACCTTTTTGCATCGGGCGCCTAGATAGAACCTTTTTGCATTGTCGGACGAAATAGAACCTTTTTGGATTGGCCGACAAGATAGTACCTTTTTGAATTTTGATCAAGATAGAACCTTGTTGCTTTGATCGCTGAGATAGAACCTTATTGTTAGCGACAGTCGAATCCAGCATCTTTTGATTTCAAATTTATGAATTTGGTCAGTTTTTTATTCAAAATTATTCAATTTTGTTGAAAAAAAAATTCACATTTTCAAATTTTTTCATTTCAAAATTATTCGGAATTGTTCAATTCAGCATCTTTTGATTTCAAATTTATAAATTTGAACATTTTTTTATTCGTAATTATTCAATTCTGTTGAATAAAAATTCATTCAAATTTATAAATTTGGACAGTTTCTTAATCGGAATTATTCAATTCTGTTGAACAAAAAATTCACAATTGACGTAATTGCGAGTATTATTTTGAGAACTTTGAATGCAAAATCGTAAAAGTTGGAATTCTTCCAATTTTTGAATTCTTCAGTTTAGTGACATTTAGTTTTATAATTGGCCAATTATTATGCCTCTAGTTTTATTTGGAATTGAAAAATTGTTAATACCTTTGTGTGTCTGAACTCTGTATATTTGAAAAGACCTCGATTCGAAAACATCCAGTCTTATGCTTAATGAACCATTATGACTCTAGTAGAATCGAAATTTAACCATTCTTATTGCGTATGCGTTTCTCAATTTTAAATTAAAAAAAAAATAAAAAAAACTCTGAAAATCAACTTCATGCTGCAAACAGAAAACCGCATACACATGAAGATTATTATTTAAGAAATTACAAAAAAAATCAACAACATGCTAATCTTTTCAAGTGAAAGACACTCATCTTGGGAAATACACTCAAATGATGAAAAATACGATTCGATTTTCAATTGGAAGTGCAATGTTAAATTAGTGTGTGGCACGTTTATGGCTGTCAATAAGTATAGGTGCTGCAAATGTACTTGAGCTATTTAACGAGCCCATGTAGAATTACGAGAAGATTCACTTATAAGGTGTGTGAGGAAATATCTGGCGCAAGAACGTAATATCTTAATGCATCAGATGATGATCTCGCAGTCTTGGGACCTTTGTTAAAAATTTTTGAAAGATTGTTTAACATATGTCTTTGAATTAGAAACAAAATTGAGTTTACCTTTCCTGGATTTTAAAGCAAAAAGGGATGTGATTCAGATTTTCAAATTACGATATAGTACAGTCAATCTGTCACAAAAACAGGCCGCTTTTGGAAAAAGATACCATAAAACTTTTTTTTGCGGGAATCGCTAGAAGAGCATTCAAAAAGGTTAACCTGAAAAATACGGGATCATTCAGCGGCGGGTTTTTGAGAAAACTCAAAAAGTTTGCGGATTTTATGTATCTCGACTCATTGGATCGACATGCTACGATGATAAGTGCAATAAATGGATGGCGCTAAAGTACCAAAAAAGCGTTTTCTCGCTTTCTGGCAAAGAAAAGAATTTTGATAAATAACTGTTTGGTTTCGTAATAAAATACAAATTGGCATGGACGAAGCATTTTTTCTTTTTACTTACGAGTATTTTCTATGTTGCACGCTAAACAACAATTATTAGTACATTTTTGTACAGCTCGTTTGATATAAAATTTTAAAATCCATAAATCACATTCATTACTAAAGTCAGCATAGTTTTGGAAAAAAATTAATAATAATAAATATAAATTCATAATAACAATTCATCATAATAATTAGGAATCATTCGAAAGTCCTACTTGCCGCAAAAAAATGTTTTATGGTATTTTTTCCACAAAATTTTACAGATTTTTTAAAATATCAGACTTCACAGTCCAAAATACCAAGGAATATGGATTTTTAACCGAAAAAGATGAACTTTCAGAAAAAAAATATTTTTCTTATAACCAAATGGTTAAATATTCTAACAAAAAATTAGACGCTTTTCGAAGACAGTTAAGTTTTTAACAAAAAAGTTTATATTTAAATCAAGAAAGATGAATTTTCAACCAAGAGATATTACTTTTCTTTGAATAGATGAATTTCCAATCGGACAAGACGAATTTTGAACAAAACAGTGGAATTTTCGACCGAAAAATATGAATTTGAGGAAGTAGTGGAATTTTAAACCTACACAGATGCATATTCAACTAAATGGTCAAATTTTCAAACAAGAAAGATAAAATCTCAAATAATAATAGTTGCTTTTCGAACAAACAAAAATTAATTTTTGAACAAAAAAGATTTGTTTCCTACAGGCAAAGATCAATCTTCAACCCAAAAGATAATTTTCCAATGAAATAGTGGATTTTTAAATCTGAAAATAGGCGCATGTTTTAGAAAACAGTTGACTTTCAAACTCGGAAAGAAGAATTTCCAACAAAAAATATGAATTTCAACCAAAAATTAAGACAATTTCGATAAGAAACAGTTACTTTTATAAGCAAAAATAAAAAACAGTCGAATTTTCATGCTGAAAACACACTTTTCAACATTCTACTTTTTCAGGTTGTAAAATCAACTCTTTTGTTAAAAACTTGTCTTCCAGGGTACAAAATTGATCTTTTTACATTCTCATCATTTATGATTGAGAAAGTATTAGAATCGTCTGAAATTTCACATCTTGAATTTTCAACG
>WSXT02190388.1:0-19903 GCA_011762715.2 Neuroterus valhalla
AGAGTATTAGTGAGCGAACAAAAATTTCGAAACACAGAACTTTAACCAAATAAAATAAGATTGTTTCTTCTTTGTATTTACAGTGCAATACAAATTTTATATGGACAGAAAGTAATGTACATAGCTATGTAGTAAGGTTTATGTAAATTTTCTTTAAGTGTATTAGGAAAGAGAGAGAGAGAGAGAGAGAGAGAGAGGAGAAGGCTATGAAACAGATGTAAACATGTTGAATGTACCATCAATGAATGAATTATAATTCTAATTCTTGTTAAAACATTTTAAATAAAAATCTAATTATCAGTAAAGAGTAGTATTTCATGTATTTGAATCAATCTGCGTCAAAAAAACCGCAAATAAATCATAATTAGTGCCAAAAACTCTAAAAACCCATTTTTTCTCTAATGGCGTTTTTTTTGGAACCTATAAAACAGACTTATGGGGGTAATATTAAAAAGTAATATCTTATTCGCATTCTGTGACTATTTTGAAGAGAAATGGTTAATTTCGAACTCGATTCACCTTATATTGAGAATTCTAAATCATATTAACAAAAACGTCTTTTTTTTATGGAAGATACGTGTTGAACTTAATGGAGCGTGCGCCACCCGTAAATATTTTTTTTTCCAACAAAAAAAATGTGTTGATATTTTGGTGGAGTCGAACAAATTTCCGGGTGTTTTGCATAGAAATTCGACAGGGAAAATTTTCTAATGCATTTTTGGACCACCCCAATGCACATACAGAAGAGGCATGCATTTTCAAAGTGCCCTTCATGAGTTACTCCAGGCCCTTTAGTGGCCGCAAAAATATGTGTCACCTGCGCGACTTTGAGTGCTACTGGGAAATTGGAGCTCTGTAAATCTAACATTTCGTCAATCTGTTGTTGCCAAACATGGATTTCCTCTCTCAAATATGAAACGCGTGGTATTATTATTAAAAATGTTACGTACTAGAATAGAGGAATGATGGCATACTCCGGATTCTTCAGATACATGTCTAGAAATGTACAAAAGCATTCTGAAGGTAACAACGTCACGTTTGTTGGGACTGTCGAGCCATCTCAATGCTATTCATTGTAAAAGCGGAAGAAGTACAAAGATCGCCTATGTAAACGAGGGAGATGATGTCAGTATTATACCGAGGTGCTCCTGGTATGCAGAATACACGTTTTGCATACACAAGGTAGCAGCGAACGAGGAGAAAACGGCAGCTGTTTTGGTAACGCCTCAATCGTGTACTAGAGCGCATTCGGTGTCTGTTGAAATCCAAGTAGGTTGATGTCAAATGCGTGAAAAGCGCACGAAAGTTTTGAATAACTGTTTATTTAAGCTAACGGTAAAGAATTCAATCCATGTTCAGAATTTGTTATTTGATCCCAATGTTTGCTTCAATCAGGAATATTTGAATCGCAGACAAAAAAGAGGGTGGTTCTAAAGTTCTAAAAACTTCTAGCAGAGTTCAAATTGCATCACGGACCGTGTTCTTCGAAGTGATCGTATTCGAAAAATTATATTTTCAACCTATCTTGAGAGATGACAGGTTTCTTGCTCAATGAATCTAGCTCATCACTTTGTATCATCCCAAAGGCACGGCAGCGTAGTGATCAAGAGCGCGCAAACATTATCACCCAAGATAGTCAACAAAAATGATTTGTTGAATATAATCGATGTGAAGTTGAAGGTTCAAACTTTGATTTGAGCCTGGCCAGAAAATTCCAGAACTTAGGCATGCATGCTATCTTCTCTTCTATGAATAGTCGAAAACATACAGGGATGGTGGCTCCCTCCGATTCCCTCATCCATTCCTCCCCCTGTCCTTCCTCTTCAAGAATCCTCACCGCGTTCTCTTGCCAGCTTCCTTTATCTTCCATTCCTCTCATACATCCTTCCCATATTTGTTCCCATGTTTCTTCTTCCCATCCACATATTCTGCACCTTCTTTTCTCTTTTTCCTCCGAATACATCGCTTTCCTGACCTCGTTCCCAAATCTAAATCTCGCTATTCATGTCAATCTCTTTCCTCCACACCTCTTTTCCAAATACTGTATTATGATTTCTTAATCCTTCCGCATCTCTCTATTCGTTGTCTTTTCTTATCTTTTTCTTCTGATTTTTCAAATTTTACTCAAAATTTCTCTCCTACATGGCTGTGTGTAGGGAACTCACTTCTTTTTCTTTTTTCTTTCCATTTCGTTAACCCAATCGCCTCCCACTCTTCTTTTCTCTACCTCCTTCAGACATTCTTTCGATAACTCTCCTCCCTTTCTCCCGCAAGTTAGCTTTTCTTCAAATTCGCATGCCTTCCTCCTGGCTCTGATACTTGATTTATCCCTTCGCGTTTCCTCTCTCACCATATATCCAGGTGTCCTCCAACCTACTCCTAGAGTCCATCTCACACATCGTTCCTGTAACCTTTCCATCTCTTCCTTTTCCTTCCGCCTTCATATTTCTGCTCCATATCCTGAAAGTGGCTACACCAAAGCATGAAATAACCACATTCTCCTTTTCCAATCTTTCTTGAATCTTCTTTCTCCTACTCTGCATACCTGCTTCATTACCCTTGGCGCTTTTTTATTCTGTCTCTTATATATACCTAATGAGCTTCATTTGCTTGCAAGCTGTATCTCAAATATTTGAACTCTTTTACTTCTTCTATCTTCACTACCTTCAATCTCCCAGTTCAAACTTTCTTTCTTCCCCCTCCTTTTCTAAACCTCATTATCTTCGTCTTTCCTATATTCACTGTCAATTTATTCTCATCTAAGTATTCCTCCAACCCTGTAATATAGACCCGCCATTCCCTCCTCATCCTCTGCCATCATAACAATATCATCTTCGTATGCCAGTATACACCTTTACTTTTCCCATCTCGATACCTCCCCACCTTTTTCTGCCCATTGCCTCTTCCAAGTCTGAGATCAAGATATGAAATGAAAAAGGGCTCAGTGGGCTTGCCTTACTCCTCTCACTAACAAGAAACTATCGCCTACTTGTTCAACCATTTGCACCCTGCTTTTTGTCTCACGAAACATTTCTGATACACTTTTTATTAGACCTTCCCTTATACTTTCTTTTACTATAACCTTTTTCATCTCTTCCCTGTCCAGGGAATCAAACGCCGCTTTTAGGTCTACGAATATAGGTATCATTCCTCGCTTCTCCTTTTCAATCCTCCCATTCACTATATAATTCACAACGTGAATGTTGTCCATCACTCTCATGCCTTTTCCGAACCCCGCCTGATTTGGTTGCACTATCTCTTATTCCTGAACTTTCTTTTTAAAACTCTCAGATAATACCATTACATACAACTTGTACAAGGTTGGCATAAGCGTCACTCCCTTATAATCCTTGAACTCCTCTATTTTGCATTCTTTCAAAATCGGTACAACTACCCCTTCTTTCCATACCTCTGGCCGACCCTCTCCTCTCTATACCCTGTTGCACATTATCCATGCCCATTCCTTCAGTTTATTCCTCCCATATTTCCATTCTTCATTTTGAATTTCATCCAGAGCTGGAGCTTATCCCTTTTTCATTATTTCTTTCCTTGTTATGTCCTTTTTCCCATCTCTTTCCCTTCCCTCTCTTCCGCCCTTCCTCACCTTATGTTTAACCCCTCCTAGCAGATCCATGTAAAACTTTTTCCATTCTATCATCTCTCTTTCCTGGTTTACCCTTCCCCTCCTTTTTCTCTCTTTTTTCACTACTTCTCAAATCTCTCCTCCTATTATAGCCTTCTCCACCTCCTCTTCAAACCTCCTATTTTCCTCTCCTTTTTTCACACATCTCAATATATTCCTTCTTTCTTCTTGCCACACATCTCAATATATTTCTTCTTTTTCCTTCTATCTTGCTCTCCGCTAATTTTTCCTTTTCTCCATCTCCTTAGTTCCTTTCTCACCTCCTTCTTTTTGTCTTTACATCCCCCCTCCCATCGATTTCCGTTCTCTCCCCTACTACCTTCATCCTTACTTGTTCCCTCTAACGCTCTCTTGATTTCTCCTATCATTATCTCCATCTTTTTATTAACATTTCCTTCCCCCATTTTTACATCCTTAAGCTTATCTTCTAATTGCTCTTCCCCTTCTATTGATCAATCCCCTCTTCCTGTTCTTTTTACCTCTACTTCCTTATTGCCCGTACTTTTGATACTCATGTCACCCTGTAACGTCAGTAATAATGGAAAGTGATCAGAATCTATATAATCTTCTACCTCTAGTTTCTCGACCTTCCCTGTCACATCGTCGTCTATTATCACATAGTCAATGACCGTTTCCTTTTCACCTTCCAAACGTGTATATTCACCTTCCTCATCTCCCTCTATATTTCCGTTAATGATAAAGAATCCTATTTCCTCTGAACACTTTAACCATTTCTTCTTTTCCCCATTCAGTACCTTGTCCTTGGATTTTATTCTTCGCTCTTCTCCTCATTCTTTTGCCCCTTTAACTCCTGTTTTTGCCATAAAATCTCCTTCTACTACAAGCCTAATCCCCTCTTCATTTTCTTCCATCGGACTGTCGATGTAAAATTTTCAATATACCCACGTACAGAGTGCATCAAATATCTGATAACATGTTCTCGTATATTCATATTGGAAAAAGTTGTAGTTCCATATATGTAATAAATGTTCCGGAACTCACGTTTAATAGAACTTCTTCAAGGGAGTTCATTCACATTTATAGCCCAATATTTAAACTTATGAGTATAGTCCTTTCCGAGCATCCACACGCTCAGTATGATTTTTTGTGTTCATGGTTTAGTGGCTACTGGTACTCAACTGACCGTATCATTGCTTTGGATTTAATGAGTTAGAAGTATTCTTTTTTTCTACTTCTACACAGGGGTATTTTTCCTCAAAAATAAACTGTGCCAATGACTGGATGTTTTAAAGGCACAAATCCATTAATTTATTATGAAAGGACCAATATGACGTATATGCAAGGAAAGTATTTTAATAAAATAGAAGTTAAACAACAATCACATCTTCTTTTCTGTGCCATGTAGCACATCTTATTATAATTTCAACTTTATTATGGCACTGTGCGAGATTGCAAGGTTAATTGTCCCAGTCTGATGGTCTCAGGTAATTATCTATGAATTTCCCACGGATTGTCTTTGACGAACAAATGCGGAAATGGCAAAAACGATTCGAGCTACGATTCCAGCTGCAATTCCAAATCACTTCGAAACTCTTTCACTTTCCCCCCCCCCCCCTCCCTCTTGTAAAAAGAGTTTCTTTGATCCAATTTTTCTCCACATAAAGCTGAAAAGAATAGTACAATGTTCCGAGTTGTTTCTGTAATCGTACGTAATTGTATTTGACTCGCCTTTGATGTAATTATAACTATATTTTGACTTTCTAACGCCATTTTTTCAAAATTTGCCATGCATCCACTTGAAAATGAGTATCAGGAGGTTTTCGGGATTGAAAACGAATACGAAATGGCGGACATTGTTCCAAAAAACGACTTTTCTTGAAACAGGGCAGCTAGGATCAGCAAGTGGGAACGGTTTCGAAGGAAATACATTTTTCCGAAAGAGAAACAACAAATTCCGACACAGGAATTCGCAGGAAAAAAACGAGCATCCTCCAAGTGAAATATCGAGATTCTGATTTTTGGCCAGCTTTTTGGGATTTTGAACCACTGTGCGCCGGATATCGTTATAAACCAATTGTATAGGTAGATTTTCGGCAATTTTTACCAGTTTCAGGCATTTTGACCAATGTTTTTATTGGTCTTGCTAATAATACACCAAAACAGTTCGATGTTATCATAGAATATGTAAATAAGAATTTCATTTTCCAGGAACAGAAACAGGAACTATTAGTTTGAGAAAACTAAGATCTCTTTGTTATCTACTGGGTGATAACAACGAACTGTGGTAATATAATATTGGTAAGCCCGGGAATTGACGTTTGAGAAAAGTACCTCAAACTTTTGAATGTTTCTTGAACCCTGCATTTGCCCGAACAATTTTTTTTTTAACAATCAAAGTTGATATGGAATGACAAAATCGCTTTCTGGAACGTAAGTGGCAAGTTGACTGGAATATGTTTTTATAAAAGTACCTTAAATATTCGTACCTTAAAGTACCTCAAATATTTCTTGAACTACGCATTTGTTCATGATAATTGCTTGTGAAAATCATACTCGTCATGGAATAACGATAAAATTCAATAGAGTGTCACTGGTAAGTCTTACAATGTACGTATGAAAAAAAAGTAACTGCAGGTCCTAAATAATTGCTTAAACAGTACATTTGCATATGGAATTTGTTTAATGCAATCTCAAAATCATTAAGCAAGGACAATAAAGTTTACCAAAGCGTCACTGCAAAGTCGAACTGACCAAAAATCTCTTGATAAATATCCCTTACGATTGAAAAATCTCCTACCATTATTTACGGTAATATCTGGGATATTATCATTCTTCTCAGCTTTGTGTTTGAATAATGTGAATAAAAAAAAAATCAAATTCGCCTAGTGACCTTTTAACAATGTCGTAAGCTTCTATCTAAAAGAAGAAAATTTGGAACCTGTCCAAAATTGTGACAGAAAAGAACCTTATCGGCAGTAAGTTCTCCTTCTGAAGCATGCATTCTTCATTCAGAATATTTATCGACCCTTTGAATAACAAATATAAACAACCGCGATTTTTGTGTATAGTATAGCTTGCGCAATGTAATTGAATCAATCGTCGGTGCACTTAGTCCGGTATTGGAAAACTTGGTCAAAAACATGATTTCAATCCAGCATTAAACTATTTGTCTATAAGGTGAAATCTGCTGATGAGGTTCGAAAGTTTCAAAGGTAGTCGAAGGGAATAAATTCAATTGGAGGGCCCTAATGTACTGAATAATATCACCCTGAGAAAATAAGGCACTTGATGCTCGCTGGAGGGGAGTTCCTCCTCGATTGAAACGAGCTTAGTGAAACCACCTACCCTTCCCCTGAATTTGAGAACACAAATTCTGAACACATTCTATTCCACGCAGTTATGCATTCTACTCCTCTGGGTTCTAAAATCTTCTGGAGGAGGTAATTTGAGGAAACTGCGTTACTGTGATTTAAAAGAAATTGAGTTAGCCCAGTACAAGAAATAAACATGATGAGTCCTTGTAGGTATTTTTTAGGGGAACAAAGTTGATTTTTGCAAAGGACCAGTAGAGAATACAATGCGTTACATAGTATCACTCTCATATTTTCATGAGAAATTTGAGGGCGTTGGACAGTTTCGACTTAGAATTTTTGTTCTTGATAGTCACGGCACTGTCTTCCGTATTTATTTGCTTCTGGGTGCTTTTAAAGCAATAGTGAAAATCCAACAAAAACCTGTGGTCTTTCGGGATCCTCAGATCGAAAAAATTTCGAATGACTTTCCCTTGGGATGAGAAAATAAATATTTTTATCGTTAACATAAATATTCCGGACCCATTTCAATTGATTCACAGTAAAGCGACTCATGCATTGATAAATGAATAATTATGTGACGTGTAATCTATTAGATATTATTCATAGTGCAATAAAAAGAAGCAGTACGAATAAAAAAATATTTGAAACTCTGAGATTTGGGGAGGAGTCCTAACCCCCCGGGCACCTCCCCTGGATGCGTGCTTGATCTCAGATATATTTCCGGTGATCTGCCATTATTCCTAGATTCCTTGCAAGACGACGGTCACAACAAAATTCGCGATTCACATCGCGGAAAAACACAGCCCACTGAGAGAAACTAACAAGTCCTATGCGTGAGGTCAGTGAGAATGGAGATGTACGCAAAAGATCAGACCACGCGAGGCAGCGTTGCTAACGACACTTATCGGTGCTCTTACTTATCAACGTATCCAGACCCCGACAAAGTTCGAAATAAAAACGTGAATTACAATTTTCTGAGGAGACATTTAAATAGTTCTGGCCGATACCATCTCCAATCGTACTAATTCTAGGGATAAATAAATTTGGAATTATTCATGAATATGAAAATGTAGATAATATTTATAAGATGATTTAGGAAAATTATAACCAAACAGGCGGGCCAATTAAAGAATCTCAGGATTGCAAAGGTGATAATTTTGAAATTTTGAAATTCATTCATTGGTGACTAGTAGGAATTTAGAGTTCACGAAAAAATGTAGAGGACATCTAGTTAAAAAATGCTGCAATATTGCACATGTAATAAATTTGTCAATTCCGAAATTTATAATTCAGTGATCAGGTAACTAAGGAAAATTATAATCAAATTAACAGACAAGCAAGTTTTTAAATTTTAGGATTGGAAAAGGTCATGACTTTAGCAATTTCGAAATTTATAATTCAGTGGTCAGATGATTTAGGAAAATTATATACAAATTTATAGACGGGCCAGTTAAAGAATCTCAGGATTTCAAGTATAGTAATTCTGCAAATTTGAAATTCATTTATTAGTGACTAAAAGAAGTTGAAGTCCAGAAAGAAATGTGTAGGGAGGCTAGTAGTTCAGAAATTGTTCAAAAGCAAATGTGATGAAGTTGGCAATTACTTCTGTAATTGTAGAATGAGGTGCATCCGGTTACTTCGGAAATCTATAAATATACATGTTTTGGCAGTGAATTCAGTTTAAAGCTTTGTTATTTTAAAATTGGTAGATTTATTATTATTATCTACATTTTCATACTCATAAATGATTTCAAATTTGTTCATCTCTAGAATTGGTGCGTTTGGAGATGCTATCTGCCAGAATTATTTAAATGCCTTCACCGGCAATTAAAATTCACGTTTTTATTTCGAACTTTGGCGGGGTCTGGAAAGGTCGATAAGCAAGAGCCCCGATAAAAGGAGTTAGCAGCGCGGACTCGCGTGGTCTGCTCTTTTGGCGTACTACTACATTTTTACTGATCTCACGCATAGGACCTGTTAGTTTCTCTCAGTAGACTGTGCTTTTCCGCGATGTGAATCGTGAATTTGGTGGTGACCATCGTTTTGCAAATAATCTAGAAATCATAGCGGACCACCAGTAATATATCTTAGATGTTGGTGTTATACGAGAAAAAATAAAATAGTTACCGGTCTTGCTGTCGCTGAACAATTCTCGCCGACATCTTCTGCTACCGGAGTATTTCTGCATTCCGGAATATTCATGTTTACGATGAAAATATTTATTTCCTCAGTCCAAGGGCAAGTTATTTGAGATGTTTTCGATCTGAGGATACCAAAGACCCCGAGTTTTGGTACATTTTCACTATTGCTTCAAAATGACCCGAGAGCAAATAAATACGGAAGTCAGTGCCATACTTATAAAAAAAATTCTTAGTCGAAACTGTTCAGCGCCGTTAACCGAACCTATTTTTATGTTGTGGTTTAATCTTTGGAGTCTGCAAAATTCACAATTGTTTTTCTTCGAATGGGATACACTGTTGCGCGTGTGTTTTCGGTTGAATCTTGTGGTTTGTCAGTTTCAAGGTGGAAAACAATAAATCTTTTCAAAAGCAAAAAACTCATACTTATCTCTCCTCTGTTTTGCAACAAGGGGGACAAGTCTGACCTTTCTTAGAATGGAGAAACACAATCTAATCCGAATTTGAATCACAAATACAGTCACTGCAATATGGTATAGCAGCCCATAAGCCTTCCCCAAGTAATGCAAACAAAGCTTAGGGGTTCACTTTAAAAACACGGGATACAGACAAGACCCGTGTTAAGCTTTACCTAGAACTTAGCATTTTTGGAGACAAGCTCCTCAATCTCGAAAGCATGTCGCTTTCTTCGCTTCGCCGTATAAACTTTTGTTTCTCTGACGACCAGATAACTCTTCAAATGTTATTAAAAAGCTGTTTAGGACTTTAGTATACAAAAAGTTGAGCTACATATTATTATTTATTATTCATGAGAAATAATACAGTTTTGCAGACAGAGTAAGAAGAAATTCTTTAATGATTTCCGGGAAAAGAATAGTTTATGACCCAGCGTATCATTCAATACTATCTGCTTTGCACTTTAACGCGACGAACGACAAACAGGATTGCAAGTGGCAAGCGCAAACTGGCTAGCCGTTAAAACAATTCTCGTGTTTGTAAACGCGTCCGTTACTTCGTTATAAATCCAACTTCGTTAACACATATCAGCGGTTTCATCTTGATTTTGTAAAATTTTCTCTTTTCGAGAACTTCAATGATTTAACGGGTATTTTAACTTATCTGATATAGCTTTAATTACATTGGGAAAGTGTTGATGCCTCTTATATTTCAAGCTCTGTCCAGGAACATAACCTATTTGCCCTCAGTCTTTGATATTCACTGTCAGGTTAAAATTACCGTTACTAATTTTATCTTTAAACTTATTATCTAATCACGCCATGGACTCATGATTTCGAGGGCAATCAAGGGATCAACGATTAAACAATCCTAAACATTTGGGATCACTCAAGTGAGATATGATTGCGCATTTCTATACTTCAAAAAGAAATGATTCCGCACAGCGAGGTCTCCGCGAAGTAGAGTGCAAAGCTGTCACGTTAATCATTGTTCTGTTTCACTAATTGATCAAGATAAGCTGACTTACACCCTTTTACTAACTAAGCTTGAATTCACTCTGCACAGCGAGGTCTCTTGTCGTTTCGGACACAGTGCAAAGCTGTCACGAGAGGAACTTTTTCTCAAACTTATTATTTAATTTTTTAAAAAAGAGATCCTTCCCAGGAAACGTCTTCAAGGGACGTTCCCCCCCCTGATTCAAACTTGAAACGCTTGATCTCACACAGCGAAGTCTTCACAAGGTGAAGTTCAAAGCTGTCGTGAAACCAAACATTTATTCACAAAAAAGACCCTATTTCACGAGGTGAAGAAACTAGATTCCTTGTTGAATGTAGATATTCGCAGATTTCTTAAAGGGGAGGTTTTCCCAATAACCAACGCGTTTTCTTACGGGACTTTTGACTGGCAGTTCTCTGAATCCAGAGAGGAACCTCAAGCGTGGCTCACTCCCTGAGCTCCAGGAAGAGAGTCCCGGGATAACGCCGGTTCTCGCGCGTCCCGACGACAGTCTAGGGAACGGGAAGCGTCACTCTCTTCCATTTCTCATTAGAGTGCGCGGAATCATCATTCCTTGAAAATTCGTGAACTCATCCTGGAGGCAGCCACGTTCACAGTTCACCCTTGAGTCAGGGGCGTATGAAATGAGACTTTTCCCTGACTTCCAGAATTTTCTGAATAATTTTTAATGATGAGCCTTATTGATCGGTTAGTACTAACGTACTAAAACGTACTAAACGTACTAAAAGATACGTAAGTGACTTTGTGGTTTAGGACTATGGGTCATCAGAGGCCGTCTCAAATTTTCAACCTCGGATTATGTCGCCTCCAGTCGGGTACGAATCTTTGGTTCAACTTTACATTGATTTAGCTTTTGTCAAATAGAAAGCATTGGTTCAAGCTTGGATTAGGCGGGAAAATAACAGATTGCTATGGATATGGGTTCTGGAATGAAATGGATCCACACGATCGTTCTCATAATAAAAAATGCTGTCAGGGAAGCGCGTCATTATGGTTTCATACGACTCGAATTGCATACTGCATTATCGCGACCTGCAATCTTTCAAACTCCGATATTATAACTTTAATTAAACTTTAGTGATGCTTTCCCGTGCTAAACGGTATATGTACTTTGTGATGATTTTACAGTTAACTTGCCTCGGTTAATTCTTAGTGAGTGAAATAACGTTAAAGCGGAGCAACTTTGAATTGAGGTAGTGATCAAGTCAGCATATAATTGCAAACGTGCAAACGTTCGAAGTCAAAACTTGATCTTCTGTTCCTCTTGCTTTCATTATCTCTTTTTCATTCTCCGCTACAAAGTGGAATCTCGCTCAGTACTTAAATTGAATTTAACGCGTTGAAAGTAGTTCATGCACTGATGACTCTGAAACTGTAGCGGCGCTAATTAAATTGCCGTTTCTATTACCGCCGTACGCGTTTCGCGAAAATTTGAATAATTTTAGGTACTCGACTGCCTTGGTTGTGCACAGCCGCATTGTTTGGCATAGCATAGCATGCGTCGACTTCAGTCAACAAGCGCTTGACCTATTGCAAATAGAGTTCAATGGTCTGGATGTAGTCGATAACGCAAAATTATGTGATCGATTTACATGTTGTGGATCTTTCACTCTGGGAACACCAAAACCCGGTTCTATTCTTTGATTTTATACAGGTTCCAAATTTTTAATTAGCTCTCCACATCCTCATAATGCATTGTTTTCTCGGATGCTTCTGATCTTGGCGAATGAACTCCAACAAACAAAACAGATTGTTGTTTATATACAAGAGGCAATTTTCAGGACATATTACGCTAAATAGAGGAAGAGAGTCCTTTTATAACTATATGTATGTGATAGACAGATATTATTTCTCGAGATTTCGAATTGTTTCTGAATTTTGATAATTTGGAAATAGAAATGTTGCAAAAGGCCTAAGGGTTAAATTTGGTGAAGAAGTTTGAGCTCGATCGTAAACGGCTAATACCTAATACTATTTTCATTCCCACAAAATTTCTTGATTGTGGCTTGGAGTAATTGACGTTGAGCAAACAGAATGTGTGCGGAAGCTGGAAAAGTTCTTCTTGTTAGAGCCACAATTCGGCTGACCACTAGATTGGCAGACACTCTGGTTTCTCAAAGAAAATAGTAGAATTTCGAGACAATCTTGAGTGTATCTCCAACCCCTCTTTTATTCTTGGAAACATAACGCAGACAACTTTCTGCAGCGCTTTTTGAACTTTCAAGTTTTCTTCCGCATATGGAGTGTACATCGACAACTATTTTTGAATACAAATTAGCCGGCCTCTGAAACGAAAACGGATTAAAATTTGATCTAATGCTTCTGAAGAAACATAAATTTCCCTGGAAATTGATATACTATTCTTCTTCAGAGATAAAGACGGTTTCGTTCATAAAAAAAATCTCCGAGTGCGGTACTTAACCATTGAGATCGAAGGTTGTTCAAATACGTTTTTTTACAAAAGCAACGTTAAATATTGATTTCCATCATGAATTCTTCATTCAGAATCTCAATAGGATTATTTCCAGTAATTACCTGAGCATAATGAAGTAAGCGACGCTTGGGGTCGAAGTTGGGGCTGACCAATGCTACCTATCGATCGACTCTGCATTGCCACCCAGAGTGCAGAATACTCTCTGTTCTTGAAATATTATTTTACCTATGAATTAACGAGAAGAACGTTCCGAATTAACAACTTTCTAGCGGGAATTTCTTAATTGCAGAAATGAGACATAATTCAGCTTGGGTTTTACAGGTTTTGTTCCACACCTTGGAGGTCTTTGTATTATAGAATAATGCGATCTCACTTCCTTTCCTTTATCCATTCTGCCATCTCTTTTCTGCGCCGTAATTCGTAATCTCAAGCAGCGCTGTACCTTATTTATCACGTCGCACGAGTCCATTTAAGCTTGCCCTCGTTATCAGATCGCGGCAGCGTCTAAGTTCCGAATTGCTTAAGCTTGTCGAGACTTTTTCGCTCTTGAAATATCAACGACATCTTGATAGCATGGTCGCTTTGGAAGTGGTTGAGTAGCTCCTTTCCCCAAAACCTGCCTCCATTTATTTTAAATGAGACTTTCGCCGCTTCCTCACCTTTTTTAGAAGAGAAGAGTTAATGTCAGTTCGCATTTAAAATGCATTCCTCACTCAGGAACAGATTCGCTCCCTTATTGTTCAATGTTTCTGATCATTTTTGATTGACTTTTGGATGCTGGTTCTGATTCTGGTGAGAAAAATGGTATATCAGTCGCACGAATGAGAGAACAGTTTCTCGTCAAAGATTCAAGCTATGATTGTGGTCAAAGTAGAAGGTTCTACCACCTCTCGTTAATATTACACAGCCACTCAAAAATAGCATGAACCGCGTTTCTTGACCATTAAACCCTTTTTCCTCAATAACTTGACTCTATGGAACCTTTTAGATTTCTGATTCAGAATCAGCGTCCAAAAATATATCAAAATTACCAGCAAATGTTGAAAAGAAAAAAAGGTTCTTTTTGTAGGATACTGTTGTTTGTTTCCGATTCTGCTGGAGACATTTTCATTCATGCTAAGACTGAACTTACGAACAAATAATTTCATTCTGCTGTTTATTTTTTGCTCGCCTGGCTCAAATGAATTATTGTCCTGATGTTGGCTTTTGTCTACTATATTAACTACAAAGTTATGATTTATAGCTCACTTATTCACTAAATGGATTGAATTATTGTTTTCATTATCTTCTTTTCTTTCTCGAATACATCTTGCGGAGCTCATGTACATATCTTTGTTTTCTTTCTTATCATACAGCACTGATCTTCATAATCTATTCGTATCTATTCTACATAATGAACCCATCTCCTGCTCATCCTTATCCTCATGTTCATTCTGATGTTCTTTATCTCCATTCTTATCCACACCACCAACCATATTTCCAGCATTGTCTTTATCACCATCTTCCTCTAGATCACTAAACCATTGTTAATCTTGGACACATGTCACATGCTCATCCATATCGTCTGCTTATTTTAATACCTATCCTTATCGTAATTTGACCTTGAGTGAATATGTACTTTGCAATTTATACATGGGTTAAAAATCATTCTACACATCAAATAAAATTGGATGAGAAATAGATTGTGCAGATATAAAATAATTCTGGAACTGATTAATTATTTCTTGATTGATGATACTTCTAACAGTTGTTTTTGATATTTGAAAGTTATCTATTGAGGCCAAGGTTATTACTACTGCTTATATATCAAGCTTGGGACTATCAATTGGGTACAAAATAGCATTGATCGTATTGACGGCCACATTCGACATTCACTAGACCAGTGGGTGTCCCGAACCGTGAAATGGAGATAATGACTGGTGAACCAATCAGCTAACTAGACCGAGTCAGAGAAGACTAATGCGGATACACCCCACGATGTGTCTAGTTGGGTGTTTGCGGGACGATTAGAAAAATGATAGTTTGACTGTTGACGAAAATCGATATCTTCTATAAGTAATTTGTTTCCTTAATTCACATGAATTACAATAGACAGGAATTTTTAGCTGCGTATTCTTGAGCCGAAAATGACTAGAGGTAATAGAAACCGCCATGAACCAAAGTGTACGAACTCTGAAAACGTCATTGTTCCATTGATAATAACGAATAGCGGACTTGAATTCATTGTTTCGAAGAACCAGTTACAGTGTATTTTGAGAGCGATATATTATCTGTTATTATTGCAGCCAGACTCGAGCAGCCACAATGCCGAGCTTTGGTTCCTGATCTCCATATTTTAATTAAGAGCTCTTGACGCTTTGCACATTTCGCTGCACAGAAGTCGATCTGATTTACCATCACTGACACGATCTGTTTCCATATCTTTTTTTTCATGTAAATTTTCAACAGATATTTATAGAATGAATCCCGCAAAGTTCGTTTTTTTACTACATCTAATGAGAATTAGATTAGAGAAATGGGTTTACCAGTTATGTCTAATTTCTTCTTGAATTTATACGAGAATTTGCAGTTGGAAGGAATTCATTTTATAATCCCTCTGCTTCTAGCTCAGTATTATTCTGAGTTGATTCTGTCAACGAAAAAGAAGTGATTCATAAGATCATATCAGAAGGAAAAGGGTGCTGACGGAACGTGTCGGTGGGATGAGATTTGGTGGCATATGTCGTATATGGCACCGCGCTTCTCGTTCATCAACAACGTGATTCTCATACATACTACCAACAATCTCGTACACATGGCATGCTCACATATGAACACAGAGAAACCAAACTGTCCATGTAACGAAACACAAGTGAGCGTATCACAGATTCAAGGCAGCTTGAATCCGAGAAAATAGGCACATGTGCATGAGAGGAGCAGCACATGTAACCAGCCACACAGTATATAACGTATGCTGTTCTTTTACGGAGACACGGATAGCGCAGAGTTCTCTTAAATTTGCGGTTTGAAAACCGAGAACCATGACTCTACTGCATTTAGAAATAACTCAGGTGAAAACGATCCCAAATTATTGCGAAGAGAAAATTATCTCCTTGACCGCTCGTTTGCTTACTCTGATTGCCTTGCCTTCCTCACTTCGCCTTACCCGCATTTTCCTACATTTCGCCAGTCTCGCATTGTCAAACTCTGCCTCTACAGTTCCTACCAATTTCTTATCTTCTATGCCTTATTTGCTATTCCTTATCTACTATTTACATTATTTACATGTTTCTAACATCTACTTCTTCTCCTTCTTACACAACTATCTCCATTCCTCCTCCTCCTTACTTCTCTTCTCCATCATCTTGACCAACACCTCCTTCGCCCATCAAATCGCCCTTTTCTCTCCCTTTTCATGCAGTATTAATTCTATGCTGATTTCACTCCTCTCCAACTCCTCGCATTCTTCAACCCAGTGTTCAACTCTTGCACACCCCTGTCCATACAACTCGCACATCCTCTTCTCCTGCGAAAGCCAGAACCTGTTAGCGTCCTCCATGCTTCCACATTTCATTCTCGCTATTATTTTCTGGCTTCCTTTCTCTCCCTTCTCACAGAAATACCACGCTTTTTCCATTGGCATGATTCCATCCACATTTCTCATTAAACCTTGACTCTCTTATCCTCTCCTGCCTTTCTGCCTTCTCTCTCTCCATGCCGTTGTTCTTAACCATCTCATACACCTTTCTCCCCTCCTCGTGACTTCTTGTCACTTCACCCTCATTCATACCCTTTTTTCGAAGATACCTTTCTCTTTCAACCTCCATCTTTCACTCTCCTCTCCTGTTCTCCTTCTTCCACCAACAATCCCTAACCAGCCTAATTCTCCCTCTGTCTCTCTTCTCACAATACACCTAGGTGTACTTAAATCCAACTCCAGTGTCCATCTGATATACCTTTCCTGAACCCTATTTACCTCCTCGCTTTTCTTTCACCCATACACCTCTACTCCCCACGCTCATAATCAGGGAGTCAAACAGCTTCATTCTACTTCATTCTACTCATTCTGCTCATTCTCCTTTATATGCTCATTCACGCAAGTGACCAATTTCTAACCCCTCCTACCCTTACCATTCAACTACTCCTTCCTCAAGCTTCCTCTACAGATCAGCGATTAAGATCGCGAAAAGCGTTGGGATGAGCCGACATCCTTGCCTCAACCCCCGATCCATCCAGAAACCCTCTTAAATCGTGTCCCCTTCTCTCACCCCATCTTTCGTCTCTTTGTACACCTCTCTTACCCTTCCTATCAGACCTTTCTCTACTCCCCTCTCCTCCATCGTCTCCCATAACCTCCCGGGATTCACCGATGGGAAAGCACCTTTTAGATACACGAAAAACGTGTACACTTTTGACCCATTCTTTACTATTTCTCTATCCACCACGTGCTCCAAAATATAAATATTGTCTGCAGTGCTCCTACCTTCTCTGAATCCCGCCTGAGTCTCCGGCAAAACGCCTCTCCCCTCGACATCATTCCGTAGCCTCTCCACTAATATAATTGCATACACTCTGTAAGCCGTGCTCATCAATGTGATTCCTCTTTAATTTCCTGCCTATCCCTATCCCCCTTCTTCTACAGTGGCACTATCAGCTCCTACCACCAATCTCGCCGTCACCCCGTCCAAGCCTGCTGCCTTCGACTTTTTCAATTTTCTCATTTGCAACTCTATCTCCTCGTCACTTAACTCTGATCCTTCCTCCTCTCTTGTTCTTCTACTTTCCTCATTTATCTTCCGCTTGCCTGAGCCCTGGAATGAGCTTTTGAAAAACTCTTTCCATCCTTCACTTCCGATCTTCTCACTGATTCGCTCCCTGCGCTTTCTAACCGTATTTATGATCTTCCACACGACCCTCTTTGGTCTCAACACCCCTCAAGACCTCAACTTCTCTTCTAGCTCCTTCTTCCCCTTGCTCTCTTCTTCTACACAACAATCTAAATTCCTTCCTTCCTTCCTACGTACTCCTCTCTTTGCGGTTCCATCATCCCACTTCTTTTACTTCCTTTTCACCCTTCTCTTTGTCTTTTGAATTTCCCTATCCCACCACGGTTTCACTTTTTACTTATTCTTCTTTCTAAATCTTTTCTTTCGCACACATCTTGTCACCTTCACTTTTAGATTTCCCCATATCTCTTCCACCGACTCTCCTTCAAAAGTCACGTTCCCTAGCTACTCCTGGTACTTTTCTATGGCCTCTCCCGTCCATATCTCCGTCTCACCAATTGGCACTTCTTCTTTTTCCTGCCTTTGACTGCCCTCCACTCTTACCCACAAGATAAGAGAATGATGGTCGGATTTTATCCTCCCTTCTACTGCAAATCTCTCCGTCTCCTCCCACCCAGGCATATTCATGACCACATAGTCTATCACCGATGCTCCCAACTTACTAACATACGTGTACTTTCCCTCTTCAGCCTCTGCTATCAAACTATTCGCGACCACTCACCCTCCATCCCCCCTCCAGTCTCTTAAAATCCCCCCCCCCCCCCTCATTCATACACGTGTCCTTTGATCTCATTTCTGGAATTTCCCCATCCCCTTATAGATCCCTTTGCCTCCCTTTTCTCGCATTAAAATCCCCTCCACTACCACAAGTCCCTCTTCTCTCTTGCCTATAACATCCTCCACCCTCTCTTCGATCCTCTCTATCCAGTCCCTATTGTACATAGTCACAAACCTGCACATCATTCCTCTTATCTTTAGGAACCTCATTTGCACCCTCTGATCCTCGCTCCCACCGTGCATTCCTTCTTTGAAACTCTCCCTGGTCCCTGTTATGATTTCCCAACTAGCCCTTCATTTTCTCTTTGATCCTACCGCCTTTTTGAGCCCCACAATTATCCCCTTGGAAGCCTCGGTTCTATTTCACCCCACTCCTTGCCCTCTACATACGTTTATACCAGCAACACCACATCAAATCTCTGCACAAACCTCTAAAAGTCCTTATCCTTTCTTTTACCCCATTTTCTTTCCATAAAAGCACCTCTATTACTGCACTGCCTGCTGTTCCCTTACACCCCTATTTCCTATGAACTAGGTCCCTCTGCACTTTCCAAATTCCTCTTCCTCCTTTTGCCAAACCAGCATTGTTTCCTCGACTTTTATTTTCTTGTATCCTACCTTTGCTGCTCTCCCTTTACTGCTCTGCTTTCTAGCTCTTTCATTCAGCACCCTTTGAATGTCCCTCTCTTTTCACGTCAGATCGTAATCGATATAGACCTTCTTATCCGTTATCCCGCTTTTTCTCCGCAGCACCAGCAGCTTATCTTGACAGCTCTCCAACTCCACCATCGCTACTTCATTCTTCGCTCCTCACCCTCAGCCCCTTATCACGTTATTATTTTTTCTATCCTATTTTTCCCTCCGCCCCATTCTTATTTCCATTGCCCTGATGCTTCCCATCGCCGCTGCCTCTCCCTCCTTGTTCCTACATTCTCCCACTTTCTCTTCTATTATGTTCTCAACCTAGTCCCAGATACCTTTCTGCTCTCCCTCCACCCTGCCACAATCTTCCATAGCGAACCTAGTCTCTACCTCCTCGAATCTTGTGTCTGTCCTTTCCTTACACACCCTTATATCCTCTTTAACCTGTTTTATCTCATCTTCTCTTTCCTCCCTTGTCGACACTGACACTGTCTCTAATTCTTCTTTTTTCTCCCTTAGCTCTTCTATCTCTTTTTCCCATTTCTCTCCCCTTATCCTCCCATCCTTCCTCATAGCCCTTATTACGGCCAGAGGTGGCACAAAGCAGTAAAAATTGTGAGTCGTACGTTTATGGTTAAGTTCTAGATCAAATTAATGATCTTGAAGTTCTTTATAATATTATAATATGCAATTTTAACTTTCAAGTACAGGTTATAGTGTGAATCCTCCAAGAACATGGTTGACTCTACTGTTTT
>WSXT02190399.1:0-19901 GCA_011762715.2 Neuroterus valhalla
GTAACGTACTGTGATCGCATAGAACCGCTGCTATGATAGAACTCCTCGTGCTTTTTCCCCACCGGTTCATACGATTAAAGCACATTGAGCGCGTGCGAAAAACGCAAGACAACTTTCCGTGCAATTTCCGCTAGACAGTTCTCTCCGTGTAGATAATTACTTACCTGAGCGGCAGAAGCTCTACCAAACATATACAACGAATGCTGAGTACGGAGACGAAGAAAAGCGATTGTCACCACGTTTTCAAAAAGCTATAACGATAAAGGGGACTTTCAAATATCATTGTATGATTCTAGTTTCTCTTCAAGAATTGGAAGCAAAGCAATTTTCCTTGTATGAAAAGAAAAATGTTGTGAAAATTTGTAAATAAGAAATGTTAAAATTCGAGGAATATAAATACTGTATAACATCCCAATAATCATAATAAAGTAATCTACATTTTCAATAATGATCTTTTTCTTTTACTTCTTCGTATTTATTCATTTCTTTATTTTTCAATATAGTAATCTTGTTTAAGAAATAAGATAATTCAATTGAAAATATATGATGACTATTCCTATTTAAGAGAAAAACGATATCAAAGAAGAAAATCGGAGGGACGTGAAAATCTGCCGTGCAAGGTGTTAAAAATCGATTTTAATATTTTAATTGTCTCCAGATCAAATAGAACAGAGTAATATGCAGAGTAATGCATATTCTAAAAAAAGTCTTCTCTCAAATTCTCAATTTTCCAACCCTTCCTATTTCTAAAAAAATTGAAAAATAAAAAAAATCCTCAAATGCGCATCTTCTCTTTTTTGATAAAGAACCCACAAAAAAATTATCAGCCCAATCAAAAATGGGTCGGTCAAATCTCTGTTCGATTTGTAAAAGAATGTCCCTTGTATGTCTGCTGTGATCAAGATAACTTATGAAAAAACCAATCTATTTTATTGGCCTTTGGTACACTCTCTCAGTGTCAAAAACTGAAGGTCCCGTTCGTTAGTCAGCTATTGTAGATCAAAAATGAAAGAGGGGAAGCAGTTTGAAAATTTCTTTGGACTTTTTTTCCAAAACTCAAAAATTGCAAGAACAATTTCTCGTTGCACGTAAAAAGTGAAACAATTCACCCTTATTATTTTTTTTCTCATAAAATCAAAATTTTCAGAGTAAGGTATTTTTGAAATTCGAAAAAATGAAAGAAAATGAGATTTTTTAGCCAAATAACGCAAAATTGAAAAGAAAGTCAGAGAAAAAAAATGTTTCTTCTTAGGAGCCCTACAATATCCTGGATACAACCCTTTTTAGAATTTTCTCTAAAATCGAACATTTCCATTTTGATCGCACAAAAAAAAATCTGGGAAGTCGATAACTTTCGAAAGAATGGTCATATTCGATCGTACTTTTGCACACGTTCCCAGGTACCAAAAAGACAGGTTCAGTTCGTTAGATAGCTATTTTGGATCGAAAATTAAAGAGGCGGAATATTTTGCAAAATTTTTTGCACTCTTTTGCAAAGATCTCAAAATTGTCAGTACGGTTTCTTGTAGCAGTTAGGAAGTAGAACAATTAATCCTCATAATTTTTTTCAATAAAAACAAAATGTTCGGGATTGTGGCATTTTCAAAATTCAAAAATATAAACGAAAATGTTTCTTTTTGTGAGCCCTCCCAGATGATCTTTACAACTTTTCAAGATTTCTCAGAAAATTGAAAATTCAAATTTTGGTCGCACAGAAAATAAAGAAAAATAGAAAGATTCATGTTTAAGTCAAACTATGCGAGGTACGGGAAAATATAAAATTAACTTGTAATAATAAATATAAACTAAAATCGTGCACCGAAAAAAGATTTACAAATTTGATAAAACTAACTTTTTGATTGGACTAGTAGTTTTGGCTTAATTTATAAAAATGAATATTAAAAATGAAGAAAAGGAACTTTTGGACAACGACACAAGCTGAGAAAAAATCAAGCACACGCAAGTTCTTCACCAAGAAAATATCTTTAGATATGTTATTAATTTCTTTAAAAGGATATTTATTTTTCATTTCCATCAGGAAAAATAAATACAAAATGTAGTAATGAAATTTTTGAAAAAATGGCTAAGGCTAACACAGGAGAACGCAAAAAAACTTCTCCACAGTTTTGCACAAACCTTGATTGAGTGCGCAGGACGAGACACGCGACGAGAATGTATGCGTTAAAGCCGCAGAAGCTTCACAAGAAGAGAATTCACACTCATCAAATTAAAGTAGTCGATATTTCGCTTCCGAGTTTCACAAGTTGTTTATACCACTGTAGGAAGGTACAAAGGCCGAGCGCGTAGCGCGAAGTAAATTCCTAAAGTTTACTATCGAGCGCGAAGCGCGAGATCCAATAGACGCGCACCCTAGGCGCGCTCGAACTCGCGAGCGAAGCGAGCCGTGTGTGAAGCGCGCGATGAGAATGTGGTCGCACAGCGGGCAGATTTTTTCCCTTGTGTAACATCAGGATAGAGCGCTCTCCATCTCTTCGAAACTGTTACGTAATTTATAGATGGTCTCAGAGTAGCGTTATATACAATAGGGTATATACAATATTCTTTGTGAACCTGAATAAAGGGTTCTCAGCAAAATAACTTTTTTTATCTTCCTTTGTCTCACAGGAATTGCAACAAGAGGAAAATAAACATCAAGTTATTTCTACACGGAGAGAAAAATCGAGGGGCGTCGCACTCTGAAATCTATTGAAATAGTCGGAACATTGTTCGACGATTTCTTACGAATTCATCTGATTGCAAACGTTAACGCTTCACCTTGTTTTCGCAAAACGATTCTGATCTTCTTCTTCTTCTTTCAGATCAGCCAATCATGGTTAATCTGCGTTGACACCATACTTGCTGAAGCAGCTTTGTATATACGGTCACGAACTAGTGTTGGGATATCCCAATGGGGTAGCAACGATGCTGATCTATCAGGCACGTGCATCTAGGTATGCGCAGAGCTCATCTGCCCCTGAGTCGAATTCTTGAGTTTGTGACGCTCTACAATGATTTTACAAGACTTCACGCGCGCTATTGTAGGTTAACCGACGAAGACTTCAGAGTGCGACGCCCCTTGAGAAAAATACTGCTGCAGTCAACGCGCGCGCATCTGTGACCAATCAGCCAATGAAAACTTTCGCTAGTTGGTCGACAGCACCTCTACGGAGTTGGGAAAAACCTACGCAGCTGATCTGTCACGAATGCGCTGGATATCCCGTGGCAGTAGATGCGTCAGAGATCAGCAGGCACATGCACGCAATCTACTGTTTAGGGTTTTCCCCCTCCAGCGCATCGTGGCTTCGTCTACAAGCGCTGCGTTTACAAGGAGCCCGAAGATCGGTGGTGAATCAGCTGTGTATCTGTCACCAATATTCCATATATCCATAATCGATTGGAGATCCGCTTCGTGCTTTATATCGATTTCTGGAAGATCGATTTCATGTTTCAGTTAACCTCAAATTACGTATCGCGTCACGTCTTGTGCGGATGGATCTGCTGTGAATAAATTTACTTTTCTAAATGATATTCGTGCTTATTTTCTCGCAGTTATGTGAAATGTGCTTCGGCTGCTGCTCTATTCGATAATTGCTATGAAAATTTTTGACATGGTAAGTATTTGTCATCATTAATTTTCAACATGCAAATTATTTTCATCTTGAAAATTAATAACGACTAAGACGTGACGCAATACGTAATTTGAGGTTAACTGAAACATGAAATAGATCTCTTAGAAATTGATATAAAACGCGAAGCAGATCTGCAATCGATATATGAAATATTAGTGACAGATACATAGCTGATTCGCCACCGATCTACGGGCTCCTTGTATACGCAGCGCTTGTGGACGAAGCTACGATGCGCTGGAGGGGGAAAACCTAAACAGTAGATTGCGTGCATATGCCTGCTGATCTCTGGCGCATCTACTGCCACGAAATATCCAACGCATTCGTGACAGATCAGCTACGTAGGTTTTTCCCAACTCCGTGGAGGTGCTGTCGATCACCTAGCGAAAGATTTCGCTGGCTGATTGGCCACGGATGCGCGCGCGTTGACTGCAGCAGTATTTTTCTCTCCGTGAAACGGAGATAATGTTTTCCTTTCATATTCAATTGAAAACTCAGGAGACATCCTCTCAACATCATTTTGCTAGTAGGATAACCGTCTACAAGAATAATAATATTCCACTTTAAATTTTCGTATTAAATCCAAAATGAGACGTAATTGCATTTGAATATGAAATCAGGAAGGGCGAGAAAACATGAACATATTTATTGTTCCACAAAATAGGAGCAAGAACTTGTAGGGGCGTTATTTTTTTAACGGTGACGCAACCTGATCTTGCTATTTCTAATTCTGCCTCGTATTTGTTTCTAAATCGTTTATTAACATTCTAAGATCGCGTTCTTTCATGACAGAGATGAGATGAGTTGAGGTCATGTTTCAACAACTCTTATCTTCCGAGGTTAGCGCCAGGACTTATCAATACATTATTTTCATGGTTTGGCGTAAACAAATTAAAATATTCCTTATTCTGCCTTCTATATCTTACAATGGAACTTGAAATATTAAAATCACGTTCATCGAAATAATTAACGCAGATAAAAAAAGGAAGTGTGATAAGAATTCTCATCTTTTCATTTCAGCTTAGTAAATTTGTGAATACCTTAAGCTTGTGGAGGTGACGTAGCCTTCTACTATTTGCAAGTTTCGAAATAGTGCCTTCGTATTGTTTTGATGAAGTTAGAAAATATGAAACGATTGCGTTCCTTAATGGAAGTGTTCCAATATCCATGTCTCACGTTTATTCCCTTGATAAGAATAGTCCCTATATGTTGCCGAAATAGATTCACATATTTTTTAGCGAGCTAAGAGCATCTCCTTATTTCCCCAGTTTTTGCCTTTTCTCAGAAACTCTTTCCTAGATGACCTAATGAGTGAAACAAAAACTGTCGAAATTATGATCACTCGATACGAGCCTGTAACTTTGCAGCTAAATTTTGTATACATTGACATTAGTACGATCTATATTGGTACGACGCAAACTGACGACTCTATGACGCCGAGTATATTAGATAACAAACTTGGAAAATAACATGTACTGGATATCCAGCGTGTTTTTCAATATTTATAATAAAATATGACATAAAAGACGGAATCGCTTTTTTGTTTAATTATATAAATTGAAAACCTGAGGTAAATAATAGAATTTATCAGTCTAACACTCTAATGGCAGCGTTGCTCTCAAGGAATTTCCCATCTGTGGCCAATTCTCTACTAGTATCGAAAATTTTTGGTCGCTGATCTGCTCTATTGTTCAGAATAGGACGGATATTGACTTTATAATTAATCATTAAATTATTCAATATTTTGTTTGATTCGTTACTGAGCGTGATAATGTTGAGACTTGATTCACAACGAACTCTGTATTTCATGTATTATCTGAAAACTCGGATGAGTTATATCCATCGAAAATTTCGTAACAACAAAGATTGCAAATATTATGTTCTACTTACTACTGACATCGATGAAAGCCATGCAGGCAAAGAGGCAAATAAGTATCGTCATCTTTGGGAGATAGATACTACGATGAAGGGATCAAAAATTATTTCGGAAGATCTTTGTAGACAAAAACTGGCAATTCTGTGGAATACATCTGCCTATATACTTGCCAGCATTTGATAAGAGAGTTTTATCTTCACTTTACAAACAAGAGTAAGTACGAAGACTCTTTATTTCAGACCTGAAAATGTTTTCAATCTGTAAGATTATTCATCGCTGTTTCAGATTTTTCTTCAAGGAATGTTTTTTCTCCCACCTGTGCCTACTGGATGAGGTGGTTATATCACCAGTTAGAAAGATTGCTTTTTGAACAGAAATATGACTTTGTAACAAAATAATGTGTGGCGAACTTGACTTTTTTATCCTGAAATTGATCTTATCAATTCAGAACTTGACTGCTTCGTGAAACGTTAAAATGCTTTTCCAAAAATAAAGAATACTTCCAATAAGAAACAGCATTGGAAAAATTTTTTATGGAATTTTAATAAACGTAATGTAGAATATTTATATGAAGTGTAACAATTTGAAAATCATTCATATTGATCAGATTTCAAATCTAAAAATAAATATCCAAATTGATTACTAAAGAGGGATATGCAACTTTCTTATGGACCGACGTGTATTATTTCCTGTTTTCAAACTAATATAAGCCCCACGCATAGTCGATATGAATACATATTTTCTCAATCAGCTTACTGGAAACACGACTTTTATTTAATAAAAGCCAATGCAATTCATATCCATTGGAATAAGAGATATGATTGTGTCCTGATGATAGACATTGAGGAAGCTGTCTTTATTCAGGATTTCCCGAGTTCCTTAATTTTCTATTGCTCTTTGCAGAAAAGCTCTGACTTGGAAGTTGAATATTTTGTCACTCGTTTCAGGTGCGTATCCGGAGAATTTTTAGACTCGGATTTTCCTTCTCTCGATCCGAATCTGAGAACCGAAATTTCATAATCATATAAAATCATAATCATAATTATTAGATAATATCAGTATTAAACATAAGACGAAAGAAGAAAAGGATAGAATGCGCAAATGAGACCTCCAAGAGCAGAAATATAAGGAGCCGTAGAAACACAAGAGCTTATATGAAAAAATGCATTGATGTGAAGAAAGCGAAATATGTATGCCTGAAAAGAGTGTTTGACTCCTAGTCTTCAGAGTTTAGTTGATTGCCTTGTCATGTCTGAACTTGATAGTATACTCGATACAAGTCTCGAATAGCAGATGCCGATGTTGGCGGAAGACAAGATAGTTGTACTTGCTCTTTGTTTCTTGTATTTTTCACAATGTTAAATATCTGTACTTATATATTCAATCAATTTTTTCGGAGCTCCATAAACAGCCAGAAGAAACTCAATTCCTTCTACAACTATTGTCTGAGGTGAATATCACGAAAATTCGTAATAAAAGATAAGCTGCAAAGAGAGGAGCAAGATGAGCTCCAATTGTAAGTCTTGCGTCATACGCAGATAATCCCGGGGCCAGGATTGATAAGAGTCAGAGCGTTTTCACGATTCCAAAATGCGACCAAACATCAATTTTGGATCGCATATGTACGTATTGCAGACAAAAAACATGACGCTGAAGATGAAAATGATCCTGATCCTATCCAAGGTTACTATTGTACGTGCCTACCTGGCGCACGAACCCTTGGCTCATGTGCTCATGCTGCTACCGTATGATACATTGGTTATGCTCAATACGCGAATAGCGTTCGTTATCCTCCAACATCGCTTCACAATATGATCATAGATGCTTCTCACAGACGAGAACAACAAATTCCAAACTAAACTGATCTTTTTGAGCTTCAAAGTTCTAAATTAGATGTTCCTGACAGCTATATAAGCATACAAAGTACCAATATGTAGTGTTTAATCGGAGGTTATTTTGCCATTTCAAGAGCTTTTGGAATAATACTATTGATCAGCAGGTCCGAAACTAACTAGGTTTCAGTCGGACATCCACCTGGGCATGATCTGTGACTGTCGCGCCAAACAGTTACCACTTCTCATTCTATCTTTTTTAATACCATGGAAAAACGAACTTCTTTGCTGCACTGACGGCTATCGTTTTATTTTCTGACCTTCAGATCTCTACATTATTCATCAGCAGGTCCGAAACTATAAGATGTCGGTCGGACAGCCTTGTGGACTCTTGTCATTAGCAAAGCGCCAAACACTTGCTGAGTGTCGGTGGCATGTCCCTTTGCTGCATTAAAATCGACATTTGAGCTGTTCTTTCCGAAAAACTGTCCGTTTTTCCACTCTCTTACATTCATTTTCGTGGTCCTTTACTGCATATATTTGAATTCCACAATCGTACGAGTTTTTGTTCATAATACAACAATTTCTTGAACTGCATTCGTAAGATGATATCTGAGTTGATTCGCATAAATAACATGTCATTCTCTTGTGAAATTATCGAGTTCTTATTTGTATAGCAAGGAAAATTTTATAACCAGTTTTCACCCAGTCCGCACTAAACGCCAAAAAATCCAGAGTTTCGAAAATATAAACATTACACGGAATAATCCAGATATCATCGGTAAAATCTGTGTTTATGCAGAAGAAATTCTTTGGCATAAAGTACTAGTGCAGAATGAAAAAATTGGAATAAAAAAATTTCTATACAAACTTTTCATAAGAAATTTCGATTATTTATTAACATTATTTCTACTCGCATCTGTCATTACTTATGTATTTTGCGTTTCATATTTTTTTTACAACATTTGTGGGAAATATATCGAGTAACTGTTTCGAAAAAAAACGACTACATTCAAATCAAAAAAAAAAAAAAAATATTTCTTGGAGTAAATCGAAAAACTGATAACACCAGTTTAAAGAGCAACTCTTTAACTATCTAACGGTCACCAAACAAATGTTGATATCTCATTTACTCATAAAAATATAAACAGTTGAAAAAAAAATTTTGAGCAAATTGATCTAAAAATGTTTAATTTTTCAACAACAGCTTTTTTTATTCTGGAAAATTCACAAATCTAATCACATTTTTGCATTTCTGAGAAAATTTACGATTGTTTGAAAAAAAAATTTTGTGATAGATCAAGTACAGATCTTACAACGAGACCGCCGAAAAAACCTCACATAACAGTCGAGATAATTGAAAGAAATTGAGTGAACTTTTAAATAAAAAGAGAAAAACAGAAAAAAATTCCAACCGAGTACTCACATTCTTGTAGGAAACACTAGAATAATTATACTAGAAACAGTTTTCATTTCAATAAAGAAAAAGAATGCTTCAGCAGACGAATTTCCAACACAATAATTTCAATTCCGTAAAAAATAGGAACATTTGTGATGCGCTCCGAAGAAAGAGACCTAAGAGCAAAAAAATCGATTTTAGGATTATGGTCGTTTTATATTATTTGAGGGCTGCTTTTTAATTATTCGTGAACAGAAAATTTCCTTTCCGAGTATTTTTTGAGCTATTGCAATTTAAAAACAGCCGTTCCAGCTGAAGCCTGTCCAGCTCTCGCCTGTTCTTTCCCTTCTTCTCTAAAATCAGCGTTTTTACTCTTAGGTCCCTTTCTTCGGAGCGCGTCACATTTTTAAGTAGTAGTAACAATAAGTAACACCTTTTTGTTTTTCAAAAATTCGAAAAAATTTTTATTGATGAATCTTAAAGTACAACTCCTGGAAAACATTTTCTCAAATTTTCATAGAGATCCGAACAATAGTTCGATAGTGTTTTTACAAAAATGCCTTTGCTGTGTCCGCAATTGCACAAACACTATTTGACCCATCTTCTTCGATTTTTTCCGAATTGTCCGTGATGATTGTGCTCAGTTCGTGAACGATTCTGTTTTTGTGCAAAAAATTTGATTTTGCAGATTCAAATTATTAAATAAAATTTTTAGAGCTCGAAAAGTCATTTTTTTGGAAAAATCCCTACTGTATGCAGAAAAAACCAAATTTTTGTTTTTTGAATCGTTTACGAACTAGATATAACACTATACTAATGAAATTTTTTCGCTACTTTGACTTCATCTGACCTGCTGGACTTCCATCGTGGACACCGCAAGCCGCTTTAAAAAAAAGTGTTTCCAGAGGATTGCCATAACTCCTTTAATTATTAATATTTTTTTAAGAACATGCGCTAATTTTTTTCATAAAAATACGTACAATCAATATATATTAACTTTAGTGCAATGAAATCATTGCTACAAACCTTGAAGAAAGTCCAAAGTTTCTTCAATTTTTACACTCAGAAAGGTATATAGCCCCTTCAACAGCTAAGACGCTTCTTTATCAAAATATCCAATTTCTTTAAAAAAGATGACTTTTTAAATTTCACGAATATATGCGACAATTTCGCGATAGAAAAAAATGCATGGAAGATCTCCGCTTAATCACAAACTAACAGGATATATTTCTTGCTTAAATCCAACTTTGATAAACGATCATCCCAATACCGCTCTCCAAAGTTTGAACAAAACCTTGGATGTCCTGGTGACTGAAAAATAGATTTCTAGTACGAGGGTTAAAAATGCAAAAAAAAAAGAACTCTCAATGCCTTATCCAATTCACCTCACGCTGAAGAATGCTTCAAGACTTATCGACGAAGTGAGCACCGTTTGGATAGACTTTGGGGTTATACATTAGAAGCATACTCTCCGTCTTCAGATCTTTTCTGTTTTGTGAAAATGGTCCTGATTCTTTCTCGTGCAAACACAGCACTAGAAAGAGGTTTCTCAATCAAAAAAGAGTGGCTAGTTGAAAATCTCCAAGAAAAAATTCTTATTGTTCAACGTCTGGTACATGATTCCTTGCCTGATTTGAAATCTTTTGTTGTGGATAAAACGATGACACATGCAGGTCGAAACGCACATGCGTTTTACAAGGAGGATTTACTCAGGAAAGCGGACGAACTAAAGAGAGGAATCGAACAAAAATTATCTGAAATAAAGGCTGCAAAGGATTTGCAAGAAATCGAGACCGAAAAATCTAAACTTTTGGTGAATTCAGTGATCAGACGGCATATTATGATGGGCGTATAAATATCTCGTATTTGTAATGCATGTGATATTTTATTTCAAACTATTTTCTGTAATCTTTTTTCCTTTCAGTTATACTTTACAACCTTACTCTTATCAATCGAACCTACTCCTGATAACTAAACACATCACAAAAAACGGGAAAAACGTTATTTTTGATCCGGGAAATCGTGAATTGAATTTTGCTACACACCCTGTTGTAGTAAATTCGAGAATTCTACAAGTTTCATGGGAATTCAAAGCATGTATTTCTTTGAAGATTCATACTCTTGGGGTTAAAAAACAGAACATTTCATATAAAAATCAGATTTATGTTCTAGAATCCCACTATTAGGTTGAAAATTAGGCTTTTTTGCATGGAAGTTCAACTGTTACGTTCAAACTCGTCTTTTTGCGTTGGATTCAGTTGTTATGGTAAAATCTCCTAATGTCCTATCAAAAATTCACCTTTTTAGCATAAATTTTGAACTTATTCGTTGCAAATATTGGTTTCGCCAAGGTTATCAATTTGACTATTTTTTTGAAAGATAAACACATTTGACAATGAATCAATATTTTTGTAGTAAAATAAAAACCGTTTTGTGTATAAATTGAGTTTTAGTATGGAATTCCAACCTAATGTGGTTGTTTCGTAATTTGAGTTATAATAATTTCTGAATTGATAATTTTATTCCAAACTCAAAGTGCCTTGTAATTTTTTGTTCTGTTAAGTTGTTCAACAGAAAAAATCAATGGAAATCAAAGGCGGGAAAACACTCATTCAAATTTGTGTCACGTGGGTGACACCTGACACAGAGGTTCTCAAAATAATCAATGTGCAGGTTTTTAACGAAACGTATGATAAAGGAGTTACGCCGTTCTATTGTCAATCGCGTGTTGATTCTAACAATTTTCTCAGCAAAATAAGTTTTATGCGTTTATGTGATCAAAAAAACTGATTCTGGTGTGATATTCTGGTTAAATTCGAAGAATAGGTTGGAGGAAAGCAGTAAGTAAATTTATTGAAAATTCGTAAAATCACACGATTTGTGCGGTAAACACTACACTTGATTCAAAATATTTGTTGAAGTGATGCTTTTATATACGAGTTTTCGTTCGCACGTTTCCATTTTATATAAAATAGAAGTTGAAAGTGGTTGTACAATGCCTAAAATGATTGAAATCTCAAGTTATAAAGTAAGGTTATGTCATCATGGTAATGTATAAACACTGTGCAAAACTGAGGGGATAAGCACCCAGGAAATCTTAGTCTATTTCTCTTATTTTCCAATTTTTTATTCATTTACCGCATTCCTTCTACTCCCCAGCAAATATGGTCATATTACAGTTATGTAGCTGTTCAATAAAAGATTATAACATGCTACATGAACAAAATATGGAAACAGAAAAAAACATCTGAGGATCACTGACACCTAACTCGTGATTGGTCGGAAATCCGACCCATTTGACGTCAGCTGGGTCATCCAATCAAGTTCGTTATACGAAATTCAAATTTCAACAATAAATTAAGAATATTAAATAAGAAGCAAATAATATTTCATGGACACCTATAAAATTAGAGTGTCGTGAACTTTAATATCCATGTATCGGAAAAGTGATATCTGACTTTGGAAACAACCCTATTGTCCAAAATTTATCACTTCTTCTATAAAATTCATCATAACTATAATTCAATATCATATTATTGTGTTTCTTAGAATCTTTCCCAAAGAGTGTTTGTTCATGTAAGATTCTCAATGCTATCGTTCTGAATAAACTAATTTTCGAAGTTTTCAAGGTAAGGTATACTAGTGTACGTGTCTGAGAAATTACAAGGAGGCATAATACGCAATGTATTGTGTGGCATTACAAAAAATTATAATATGGAGAATCAGAAAAAAATTTTCTGAAAATTTGTCTTTTCTGTTTGTCCCAGACTGAGCAATTTAACTTCCATTATTTAGGACGTCTGATGGGCTTGAAAATTCAATTTCTGATTTACAAATTTCGGCATAAATCCCAACAGATATTTTAAATATTCATATTTCTAGCTTGGGGATTTGACAATCCTGAAGAATCATTATTTGCAGGTTTGAATTTTATCGTTCTTGTAGGAAATTTCTGTTTTTGTATAAAAAATTCAAATTTCCTGCGCATGCATTACATCGTGTTTAAATGAAAATTAAACTGATTTTCAGAAAATCCGTCTTCTTTGCTCGCAAAATCAACTGAATGGTCAAAAATTATTATTTTCGGGTAATAAATAAAACGTTTCTGTAAGAAATTCGCTTATTCGAGATGAAAAATTCGATTGTTTTGTTGGAAATTCTTGTTTTTAGCCTATTTAGAATCTAACTGTTTTGTTGAAAATTATTCTCTTTGGATCTAGAATTTTCTGGGTTCATACAAAATCCAAAACTTCGGTTTCAGATCAATATTTTTGGATTGATAATTTTTAAGTGTTGCTGAAAGTTTTTCAAGTTTAATGGAAATTTCAACTATTTTGTTAAGGATCCATATTTTTGGGTTGTCAATTTGTCTTTTTACATAAATACTTTCTGTTCGGTTGAATATTTGTCTTTTTGAGACATTCACTATTTTTTTGCTTTATAATGTAACTGTTCTCTATGAAACTTGTCCTTTTGCTTGGAAAATTCTATCGTTCCATTAGAAATTTTTTGATCATGATGGAATGTTATCTTTTTGGTTGTAAGTTTGTCTTTTGTCCTTGAAATTAATTTGTAATGCAGAGAATTATTTTTTCTCTCTCAAAAATCCAATGGCTCATTTCAGATTGCATCACATAAAGTACAAATATAACTTGAAACTTAGTGGGAGGGATCAACTTTGTTCCTAATTCCAAGTTCAACGGCAACGGCTACAAATTAAAAATATTTGATTCCGTTGAAGAGTTCGAATTTTTTGTTGAAAATACTTTTTTTCCGGAAATTTGACTTCTTGGATTAGATATTCATTTGTTACCCATTAGAACACTGACTTTTTTGCTTATAAATTTCACAATTTGGTAGAAAATTTATCTTCGTAGATTAAACATCCAACTATTGGACTAGGACATTAACTTTTTTAGCCACGAATTCATATTTTCAGACGGATTTTGATGTAATTTTTATAATTTTATCAGGTGTGTCTTAGATCATCCGTAAATCGTGAAATATTTGAGCTAGAGGTGCATATAAACTTTCGATTGATTCTCCCATTCTTCAACAAGCACATCTTTAGCCGCTTCTTATTGTAGTACGTAGATACAAACCTATTTGCGGAGTGAGCTGCAATTTCTCTATTCAAAGTGGTTTTCATCGAATCTTTCAGTTTTTTATCTTGGATGCAGAATCAGAATGGCACAATAGATCCAGTTACAATTCTCGCAGTGTTCAAGAAGTTCGTTCCGAGATGCTTGGACAGCGACGACGAAATGTTCATTCATTTGGTTTTATGACACGTTTTACCTTTATTCATCGGATTATCCATTCAAGTTATCGACCCAAAAGTTGAACCCAATTACAATTTAAGGTACTTCAACGTATTTGCCACCACTGAAAATCTTAAAAAGGATTCGTAAATGTCGCAAATGTTTCTTCCTTCGATAGAGCTATTGGAAAAGGAGGAGGGGAGCGAGTGGTAGAGGGGAAGAGAGAGGGCGCATTGGTGTCATGCTATAGAAATTTGGTGTCACAGTTTTCGTGACGGAGAGTTCCAGCTTTTTCCAGTCAGGTCGCCTCGCTCAGAATATATGCATACCCTCTCAAAAGAAGCAAAGCTTCAATTATTAATACAAATTTTAATATAGCCCCGGATGACAGGACTAATACTTTTATTGAAAGACCGCGTCTGACCAAAAACATTTCGGGTGATGAAAGGAGACTGGGTGCATGGAATGCCAGAGGTGTGAATGTTCTGAACGAATAGGAATAGCAGGATAGTACGCGCGCGGATATTCTCTGTGTCCCGGAAACAAATGAGAGGTAATTTGAGAATAATAAGGGGGAGAATGATCTTGACCTCTGGTCAGGAGAAGACAGTGAACCACACGGTAGCCGAGAGGTCAGTCTAATCATAAATGAGAGAAGCTATTGTAGCATGCTATGATTTTGCTCATCGTGGAAGCGACAAAACAAAAGGCACCTTCTGGGACTCGTTGAATGATGTCATAGAAACATGCGATTCCAAAAACGAATGATAATGAGGATGAATCGATAAGTTTAGGCTCGTAAATGAAACAAGGGCTATGATAGGTTCTGAATGCGGTACGGATCACTACTCTTTAATTTCGAAAATGGACTCAAGTCTATTTTTAAGTCGAATAACTAGTTAGAGCATCGTAAAGGAGATTGGGAGTGCGAGATTCATGAAAGCGGCTCACTGATAATCCCGCCACAAATGTTTACAGTTCACGTATAAGAAATATGTGTGTCACAAAGTACTGAAGATTTTCACTCTTCATTGGAAGGGTGAAGATTCAAAAACGTATAACCGACATTTCAAGAAGGATCATTTCCGTATTCGAATAGGTGGAAAGTTGACCCTCTTTGAGATGGCTCTCATACGTTTTTGAATTTCGACCCTTCATTTAGTTCAAAAGTCACTAATGAAGGAATCAATGAAAATGTGTGAATGTGACACTGAAGGGGAGAAATTTAAAGAGCCGTAGAAACAATACAGCTTATATGGAAAGATGCATGGATTCAAAAGAAGCAAGAAACGTATGTCTGGATAGAGTGTTTGGCGAGCATTTGAATGAAAGAAAAAGAGCGAAGCTTAAAAAACGATTTTTGATACTGATCGACTTGGGTAAAGATATCACTCAGGGAATTCTTTTAATAGCATTGCGAAATTCTTCTCGGGGGTGTTTGCTACAGAGATCAGTCAGCGATCTATGTCGAAGCTATGTGGCGCAGGAAGAGTGTGTCGTTCGAAAACAGAAGAAGGCTGAATTTACTTCTGCTGCGTATTATCAAAGCAACCTTGTGTACGTGCATTACGCTTAACAACTCGATTGCAATTGTTTTTTACTAGAAACGCTGCATCTTAAGATTCGAAACGAGACATGGCTTTTTTCTTTTCGCGACAAACACGCAGTAAATTCTGAGACTATTCTAGAGCCAATCACTGCTTTCTCCTCCTGCACATTCTTGATTTAAACTTCCCCATTTCAATTTCATTTAAAAATCTGTCCATGTTGATTCCTTGCTTCCCAGTAGTTCAACGAGACTAAAAACCAAACGAGTAACGTTGGCCAAAGCATTGCAAATAATAGGGTTTTCCAGTCCATGAAAAGGGACTGAGAGGAATACCAAAGAAATCATTATGATGATGGAGTCTTTCTTTTAAAAATATTAAAACGCTCGTCACTTCCCAAAGATCACTTGTCACCCCTGCAGCCACTGCTAGAATCCACATTTTGCGAAACGGTGATCATGGTGGGCTGCGTTTTGGTCAGGAAGCTCTTGCTTTCGCTAGCTCAAGCGGTTATCGAATTCTATCATAAAAGCGAGAAATTCGGGACCAATTGCGGAAAGGGCTACAGTTTAAGAACAAATTTCGCGGAGAAGTATTTATGAGAATAAGCTTAAAGTGGGATCTGCAAGGGCAAAAGGTCGGTTATGAACATCAGCTAGAAAAAGCTCCACTTCGAGATCAAGCGGAGACAAATGAGGCAATACAACACCATCATGTTATTGATATAGCTGCACAACCTATTAATGATCCAATATCACCACATCTTCCAAAAGCAGACAACCCGATTGAACCAGGGGCTGTAGTGGAGATTCAGCGAGCAAGGAGGCGATTGAAATGGACTTACCATATGACCAAAGATATGTCGCGCCTCTTCTTTCTGGCACAATGTTGTTGTCAGAGTGTGATAAGAGAACATCTTCGTCTGTCCTTATTCGAGTTCCCGCATCTAGCAGAAAAGATCAAGGAAAATAAGCTAGCAGATAAGAAACGCTCAATATCTGTTGACGGTTTGCTTCCGGAAGTTAAAATAGCTAACATCAAAATATGGGTAGGTCAGCAGCGTCCTTAACATGAAATTCCCATACAATCTTTTCATAGTAGAGAGACAATCAGAGATTACGGCATATGTTATAGGAATAATGTATAACACAGGTCAGATCTTCTAGAACTACATCAGGTTATCAACATTCACGTTGATTTGCACAGCGCAATTCCTGAAAAACTGTAGCATCTCGAAAGGTATTTTCGACGAGCTTTAAAGGAGTCGAGTATTCTTCATCACAAAGAATCTGCATGCACTCAGAAATTGCCTGGACCGTCAAGGAGTTTGCGACCATAGCCTTGTTGAGTAACAGTAAGTAGCTTTAAAGAAGCATCCAGGGGTGACGCGAGTTGCCTTCAACAAACTCTGCTGCTGTACAGTGACAACATTGATACGAGACGAACTTTGCACTACTTTGATTAATTAATATTGGGACTGCCAACAGATCTGCACAACGAATTCCGAACATCATTGGAAACTTTTATGATTTTTAACATCTTGACTCCATTTCTTATTCGAGATAACATGAACTTGAAGAACTCACAATGTACCGCTATGCCCTAGCAAACAAAAATTTTGAGCCACTTTCATAGTCGTGTATTAGGAGCAGAAATCGGAGGCTGAGTGAAAGGTACAAACATATCTTCCAAGAAGATGGAGGTTAGGGTAGACTAGTGTCGCGTAAGTCCGTCAGGCATCCCTATTTCAGTGCCTCCATATACGCTACAAAATTTGCCGCACATCTAGAACAATGTCTCATATATGGTGGTTCCAACATTCCTGGAATTGACTACTTCTGCACAATCGTCTTCAATTTAAAAGTGTTCACACCCCTTCTTATGAAACTTCAAGTGTGCACATTTGTACCACATGAATTGTGTGCACATTTCTGAAATTTTCTAAGACATAGAGGTTTTTTATACACTTTGGAATGTAATAACCGCTGGAATTTTATTCTTGATCTACAATATTTAGATGATTTCAAGTTGAGATTCCAAAGGCATGCCACATCCTTCTATGTGATCAATTACAATAATTTAGTTCGGAGACTTCATAATTTAGGAAACGTGAATGTTCTTTCAGAATCTTATAAAGTTCAAAATAAGCAAGGGCACGACTGTCTAGTTCACTTCAATTTTTATTGTACTCAAGCTGTGAAAATGGATTTTTTTTCATTTATTTTGTAACATTACACGGGTGTCCAGAGCCAAAGCTGAAAACATAATTGATATAATTGAATTTAATAAAAAAATGGAGACCCTAAATGGGCTAGAATAAAATAAAGTGCAATAATTGATCACTGGATAATCAGTCACATGTCCTCAAAAGTGCACATATGCGCCGTCATCAAAATTCACAAAAGATTGTAATATATCATCTTGTCACTGCTTGGCATTCATCACACATATAGCATATTAAAGTTCTTTCCATTTATTTAAAAAAAACATTGCACGAGTACAATAAATATGGATGAAGTTTTGGAAAACTCAAGTCTGTTGAAAACTTTCAATTTCGACTGTATTTATTTCGCAAAAGAAAACTAGCTTTCTTCTCTTTGCATGTGATTTTGTTGTTGAAAACATAGACTTGAATCCAGATGAATGGAAATTCCACATAGTTCGATGATTTGATGATTATTATCCGTTTGAAGACAGGATGTTTAATCTGCGTAATAACAGAAGGTCATTGATAAGTACCTACCTTCAATTCGATCCGATTCAAAAATCCACTTTGTAACTGCAAGCAGGCATTTATTCATTTTCTATGAAAAGTTAGACTTTTTCAGAAAAACGTTCGCGCAGATTCTACTCATCATTTTTTTCTGACAATTAGGATTTATTAGTCTGTATCCATCCGGAACATTTTTATGTTATATTGAACATATTTTTTATCTGCATGTAATGGGATTACTTCTGTTATGAAGGACTGTTTTGAGTAATTTATTAGGTTATTCTTGGGTACTGAAATGTCAATTTTGGATTGATTAGTATATTGGTAAGACGGGAAGGTAGAATCATTCGTAACATGTAAGTCAATAAACAAGGGTCAAAAACCATTATCGGTAACTAGAATTTTTTAAATCGGTAATATTATTCATTGGACGCTGCTAATGAGAATATCATAAAATGAAGTAAAAGTTATTTTCTGGGAACAATATTTTTATTCGGCAATTATTCGTTGTAATCGGTATTATTGGAAAAATTTGTGACAGGTATTCTGGGTATTTACTTTCTTCAAGTTCACAAACCAAAAAGTACATATATTCCATTTAAAATAGTTAGATTTTAGCCTGGAGCTGGAAAAAATCTCCTTACCTATAGCTTTTCGAAACTTTTCGGAAACGTTTCCAGAAAATTTATATTCCTGTGTTGTAGATAAAAATCCGCAAGAAATAGTATCCCGTAATACTCAAACGGACTTATATGGAATTCGATTACCAACTTCCTTCCTTAATCCACTCAGGAGTGTCAAGTTTCCATTCTTGTAGTCCACCTACATAATGATGATACCATTTAGGGTTTTCTGTGTCAATCTTTACGTGTACTGTTGGAAGATGGAGTATGTGATTAAAACCACTTTCGTATAGCTTTGCTTTATATACGATGCCGGCATCTACCACAAAACAGTGAGATCCTTCATTGTATTTGAATTCGACAGGTTTCCCTGTGCTTTCGAGAATGGCAACTAAATGGTCTTCAACTAAAGGTTGATCCCGGATGTCATGCCTCAAATGTACGTAAACATGCTCTGGTACAGGTCTCTTCTCCTTATTGTATACCCAGCCAGGAACTTCACTCTGAGAAACGTGCCTAAAGCGTCCAAATTGAACATCGTTGGCATTTTCCATCACAACATAAATGCGGCTATCAGGACTAAGGGTAAAATGATTTATGTATCTGTAAGGCATGTCTGGTATAGTATTCCATTTTTCCCGCGATGCATCTAGTTTTGGAAGATGAAAATACAGATTTATGAATTTTGAGTACATCAGAAGAATATCACTTAAAGGGAGGCAGTTCTCACACCTGCTCAAAAAGTCGATCTGTTTTAAAAAAATTGTGATACCTTATATATATATATATATATATATTAAAATTTTGTTAAACAACCACCGCAGAGTCCGCCCGGGAGGAAGTGTCATTCTGGAAAATGGCACAAGCTCCCAGTCGAACCGCAGTTAAATACACCTTTGGCCACGTCTCACGACCGTGAGATGAGTGACCACATGCACGACTAAATTACAACGACGGGCCGGCGAAACCCTCGTGCGTCTTAAGGACACGGAGCGACCCAAGTATGACTGCTCTTTGCATCCAT
>WSXT02190410.1:0-19899 GCA_011762715.2 Neuroterus valhalla
GTAATCAGCGCATCAAAATACGTAAGTATACGTAGTTTCAAGAAAATCGTCGGTGGGTGCTATTCGGAAGTCCACCCGAATCGAACACTAAAGTTAAAAGCTAATTGTTGAATCCATCGCAATTTCCAAGATATAAGGAATATAACAATTAAGTGAAACAGCATTACGATCGCACATTATATAAGACTTTCGCATCCCACGGAGGTATTTCAAACTTCCAAAAGATTGTATTATGTAAACTCCAAGATTAATTGATAGAATACGATTCTGATATTATTATGTAATCATTGGATACAATTCTGAATCATACCTCTGAATTCAATTTCTTTTACCAGGGTTTCCATAAAAATTTGATTTCTGAATGTTTGGAGGAAGAAAAAATTTTTATTATTATAGGCTACCATGAAATGAAAATAATAATTAAACTCTAATTAAACATTATTTCGAAGCAATAGAAAATCTTGCAAAACTCGTTCCTACTTCACTTATTCTAATGACATTGATTTATTTACTCCAAATACGAAAAATTTAGTTTCTAAGTACTTTCAAATTCCAGGAAATTCTACATATACATGATTTTCAAATTATTGATTTTATTACTTTAATTCATTTTAGAATAAATGAACTTCCAACTTTTTGAGGACACGCGACTTAGTTGTTCTTTAGTGGAAAAATCCTCTAATGATGGTATTTCTCAAATATTGTTGAATAGTTTTAAGAAGACTCAATTTAAACCAGTTTATATTCATAAGAAAAATTGACTTTGTGAGCAGATAATTATGCAATCATATTTTTAAAAATAATCTGCCGCTGCGCTGGCAAATTCTCATCGCACGCTTCGCCCGCAAGTTTGAGCGCGCCTATGGCGCGCGTCTTTCGGATCTCGCGCTCTGCACTCGATGGTAATCTCATCTCGCGCTCCGCGCTCGGCCTTTGTACCTCCCTACAGTTGTATAAAAAGCTTGTGAAACTCAAAAGCGAAATGTCGACTACTTTAGTTTGATGAACGTGAGTTCTCTTTTGTTAAAGCTTCTCTGGCTTTAAAGAATACATTCTCATCGCGTGTCTCGCGCTGCGCACTCGATCAAAGTTTGTCCAAAATGGTAGAGAAGTTTTGTTGTCTAATTTCCTTCACATGTTGTGTAGTTTTTCTAGAAATTCAATTTTTCAATTTTTAATTTTATTTTTTTAATATTTTAACACAAATTACGCGTCCAATTTGAAAAATTATAACAAAATTACAGATTTTTTTCGGGTGAACAACTTTTCTCTATCAATCTTCTGTGTTTTTTGTTTTTCCTGATTTAAATGAAAACTTCATATCCTGTTTAAGAAGTTGATAAAACATTTAAAGATATTTTCCTGACAAAGAACTTGTGTCTATTTGGTTTTTCCTGAACTTGTGTCAATTGTACAAAAGTTCATTTTTTTTCATGGTTTTTTATAAATGAAGGAAAAACTACTTGTCCTATCAAGAAGTTAATTTTACCAAATTTGTAGATCTTCTTTTGGTGCACAATTTTAGTTCATTTATAATTCCACATACCTTACATAGTTTGACCAAAAAATAGATCTTTCTATTCTTCATTATTTTTTGTGCACCAAAAATTCGAATTTTCGATTTTTTGAGAAAACTCGAAAAGTCGTAAAGATCATCCTGAAGGGCTCCCAAAAAGAAACATTTTTTTCTTCGAACTTTTTTTCGTATCTTGCCTTTTTTGGCTAAAAATCCTCATTTTCGCTTATATTTTTGAATTTTGAAAACGCCACAACTCCGACAGTTTTTTTTATCGAAAAAAATGAATAGGATAAATTGTTTCAATTTGTACGTGCTACAAGGAATTGTACTTAGAATTTTTGAGTCTTGGAAAAAAAATCCAAAAAATTTTTCAAAATGCTCCCCCTCTTCTATTTTTGATCCAAAACAGCTGGTTAACGAACTCGACTTGTATTTTTGGTCCCTCAAAATGGGTGCCAAAGGACGATCGAATATAATCATTCTTTCGAAAGTTATCGAGTTCAGAGATTATTTTTCATTATTTCTTGTGCGATCGAAAATGGAATTTTCTATTTTTTTGAGAAAATGCAAGAAGTTGTATTCACGATCTGTAGGGCTCCCGAAAAGAAACATTTTTTCTCTGAGTTTCTTCTCAATCTTTCGTTATTTGGCTCAAAATTCTCAGTTTCTTTTATATTTTTGAATTGTGAAAATACCATAACTTTGAAAGTTTTGTTTTTATCGGAAAAAATTATTGGAATAAATTGTTTCACTTTTTACGCGGCACAAGAAATTGTGCCTACAATTTTTGATTCTTAGAAGAAGAGACCAAAAAATTTTTCAAAATGCTCCCCCTCCCTCATTTTTCATCCAAAATAGCTGGTTAACAAACTTGAACTGTCTTTTTGGTCCCTCAAAATGTGCGCCAAAGGGCAATTCAAACCGATTAGTCTTTCAAAAGTTATGGAGTATACAGACACCAAGGACAACAACACAACGACAACGATAAAAACGACAGCAGACAGACACCAACGTAAAAACTGATTTTTCGGAATCAGGAGGTCTCATAACGTGGAGATTTCATATATTACGTCGAAGTCGATTTTCACATAGAATCAATACCTTCTCATTAGATGTGATGAGAATGTAATAATTGAAAGCGTATTTATATTTTCGTTTGCAACTACCGTGCTCGGTGGCATTTGAATCATTAAGAAATAGGTGTGGCTAAATCGCCCGACAATTCTGGCGAAATAAGACGAGTACCTTATTTTGCCCGACAGAATAAATGTACTGGCAGGGGAGACTGCTTATACATATAATATCAAAACAGAATCAATTATAGTTACAATTGCATGAGCAAAAGATGTATATACTATATGCGTAGAAATATTAAGTATTATTCCCGTGACATAACCTCCCATTTGTCAAACCTGAAAACGGCGCCAACTTTGAACTTAATTACACTTTACTAAACACAGCCGCACAAAAAAATCGAGAGAATAACCCCTCGAGTCTAACTATGCCTATCTAATATTGTTCTAAATCTCTACTGTTTTGTGCCACCATCCCTTATTGAAATTTCAGGGCAGTTGAATCACAGGCTTCCAAATTTTGTAGTTTTTTAACTCACAACTTCAAGAATTTCGATCAAGTTAATTCAAACTACATGATTATAGTTCTAATTTATAGTTCCATGAATAGGGTGGCGATTTGGGAGACGATTTCGAATTCCCGGTCATTTCCCGGGTTGTCCCGGTCAAGTTTTTCAATTTTTCCGGTCAACTAAAAGTAATATATGCATATTTGTCGCAAAATGCAAACATTTATTTCAATTCGTGACGTCCATATTGAACATCCTTCAACGAAACAGATCCGGAATTGCAAAACAATTTAATTTTCTTTTTGAATACTCAATTTTTCCACGAAAAAATATCATTTTTTTTTTTACAAAAGTTGGAACAGTTGAACTTACAATTGGAAAAATCAATTTGCGATGGCAAAAAAATATGGATTTCTAACAAAATACTTTTTTTTTCAACCAAAGTGATGAATTTTCAGATAAAATTATAGATATTCAACTGGAACAGTTCAAATTGCAAACCAAGAAGACGAATTTTCAACTTAAATGATAAATATTTAACTAGAGCACTTCAATTTTCGATCATGAAGGTGAATATTAGAACAATGAGATTGATTGTCAAATAGAAAGATTGAATTTCCACCAAAAAATACAATGTTTTAACAAAATAGTTGAACTTTGAACTGGAAAAATGATTGTTTTTAACCGAAAATAGAACAGTAAAATTTTTAGTTTGAAAAACCAATTTTATATCAAACATAAGAGTTTCTTACTGAAACAAAGAATCATCATCAACTGAAATAGTTGAATTTTCGATACGATGAATTAATTCTTGGTAAAAAAGATCAATTATTATCAACAATAACTTGAATACTTGAATTTTGAATTCAACCAAACAATCGAATTTGTAACTACAACTATGAACTTTCCAATTGGAATAAGTTAAATTTTGAGTTGAAAAAATTACTAATAACTAGTAGTTGCATTTAAAACCAGAAAGAAGAGTTTCTACCTGAAATGATGAACCCTCCATTAAAATAGTTGAAAGTTTGCCCAAAAATTAATTTTCAACTGAAAAATACAATTTTTCAACAAAATAGTTGGATTTTGAACTATAGAAATAATCGTTTTCAACAAAAAATAGGAAAGTAACATTTTTGTTATAAAAATTAATTTTAAACAAAACATAAGAGTATTCAACCAGATGAATTTTCGACTGATATGAAAAATATCCAAATGTTTAACTTGATTTTTTAACCGTGATAAATAATTTTCGAATTGAATTTTCAATTCATGAAGACAAATTTTCATATAAATAGTTGAATTTTGAACTAGAAAAGATCATTTGTCAGTTAGAGAAATGAATATTCAACCACACTGATGAATTATTAAGTAAAATAGTGAATATTCAACTGGAATAAATGTATTTTATGCGAAAAAGGTGAATTTTCAACCATAAAGAATAATTTTCTACAAAAGAGGCGAATTTTCAACAAAGGAAATAAATTCTCAAGAAATAGTTTAATTTTTAAATTCAAAAATCAATGTTCAATTAAACACATGAATCTTCATTAAAAAAAGATGAAATGATTTTTAACAAAGTATTTAAATTTTCAATCAAAGGTGGATTTTAAGTTCAAAAAATGCACCTTCAACAAAAAAAGTTTCAACCAAGCAGTTGATTTTTTGAATGAAAAAGGATGAATTTGCAATAAAGAATGTGAACAAGTTTTCTATTATAATTTAGAAATATTTCTCATTTGAAATACTCCTTCTACTCTAAAAACTGCTTGAAGTAATTTCTTCATATTAAACTATGAAGAGGAGAGTTTAAAATGTTGACGAATTTTAAATTGGAAGAGCAATTTTCTTAATTTTCTCTGTTCTCAATTCGAATAAAAATTATTTTAAAAAGTTACTGTTCGATGTGAAAGATTCCCTGTTCCAAGTGAAAAACTATCATTATTTCCTGAAATTCCCTGTCCCAAGTCAGAAAAATGAGGAGAAACAAATAATACGCGATAAATAAATTTTTGTTGAAAAAATTGAGAAAATAATTCTTTTTGTATGTTTGGGCTATAATCATTTGATTTTCAAACTCAAGTCAGCTAAAAGAAAATTTGGAGAGCAACATAAAGCATAGATATATTAAAAAATTTCCAGAATCAGACTAAAGGAACGTTACATTCTTCAAATCAAATGATAAGATCTCTTTTTAATTTATGAAAAGAAAGTAGTCATTTCCAGGTCCGTCCCGGTTTCCCGGTCAAGTTGCCACCCTGATGAATATTTAAATGATTGATCTTTATGGCCAACAATGCACTTTTGTTTAGGACCTTTCAATTAGGATGCCGGGCAAATCTCGCATTCCTTTCTAATGCTCATGGTCTTTATATTGCACACAGGCCCCTTACGATTCTTTACCAGAAAACCTGAAACTAAGCGAAAAATTTCAAGAAATGGTCAGACACATTGAAGCTCGGTGGAAATAAAAAAAAGAGTAAAGCACAAACTAGGAATTCTCAAAGGGAAAAAAATGTTATCGAAAGATTTATCTAATTTAATGCTGAAAAAAATATTTTTTTAAATTATATTGCGGGCGCAGATCGCGAAATTCTATATGAAGAAAAAAAAAAGTTTGATGGGATGTTCTCTCTGACGCTAGAAATGAAAGACTTTCGCTGCACACAACATTTTTAGGGCGTAGACGCTGCTCACAAATGTTGAATTCCAGAGCACCATTTTATCTTGTTATACTCGAAGACGGCCAAGGAAAGACCGAGATTGGCACAGGATGCATTTTATTGCACGAGAATAAAGTATACTGATAATTTAACGTTTGCAAATGGAAGGATTTTCAGGGAGTAGAGACCAGTGACATAATAACGCATAATTAAAGTGCTAATTAGTGATTAAAAATTCTACTTGAACAGCAAATGTTATTTTTCTAGAATGTATATAGTATCGCAGACAGACTTTTTCATGATCGACCCACTCAATGTGGAAGTTTTCACTTTGTGATTGATAACTAAAAAGTTCTATGTATATTTTACATATTTTATATTATTGAACATAGTTTTTCATGAACATGACAAATTGCGAGCCTCGAGAATGTAAATTGCAAATTATTATCAAATTAAAAATTTAGCATTTTTGACTTTACCACCACTTACCTTTTAGTCATAACAGTGGCCAAAACTGTCAGATTTGAGGTTATGTAACGTTAAATACAATAAAATAAATATTTTCAACTTTTGCAACATTTCGTATACATCTTTCGTTCATACAATCATAATTAATTGTTTATTGCAAGCTTGCAATCATTAATTTACATTGTACATTCTATGGTACATTCATGGTCCGTCAAGCGAAATAAGATACTTATCTTATTTCGCCCAATAAGCCGTCAAGAGGTGCCTAAAAAATATTGTTGATTTGATCATTTTTCATAATAACAATATGCTGAATGATTTTAACTCTAAAACTAATAAAATGAAAGAATAGGGAATATAAAGTTTCAAAAATTTTCATTAATCATGCACCTAATTTTTCTACTCAGTAAAGCTTCGAAAATACACGTATTATTAACAAACGAAAACCAATGAAGTGTCTGGGAAAATGTCGCATCCATCGGACATTTTGAAAATGCCCATCCGAAAGGAGTTCTTCAGTACAAAAAAAAATAAATAAAATATTCGAAGCTGATTCCCTTTTATCTTTCTCGTTATTATTCGGACCCATATATATGAAAAATAATCACATTATAACAAAACATAGTTCAACATTTCATCAAATCAAGAAACGGCAAACAAATTTTCGATATTGATCGGCATGACTTGACGCCTTCGTTTCGTCCGTCAGAGATGAGACATCACAGAAGGGGGAAACGATTTCCAGCAAGAGACAAAAATTTGTAATATTTTCCTAGAAAATCTTGAATATTTGAATCACTCACCTCTTAACAAAACAAATTTTTTACGATTTCTTGCGAAAAAAGTTGGCTTTCCAGGAAAAAAACTGAGCAGATGCAGGGCAGAATTTTCGATAACAACTTTTGGGAACCAGCGAGCGTCACAGTAATAACCAATGCCGCCAACCACCTAACCTAAACTCCCTGGTTTAAACTAGACTTCTAGAATTTTCTAGGGGTTTCGATTTTCCAATGTTTTCGCGGTATATTTCGAAATAAGATTTGAGAACAATGCTATTTCAGTACATAATTATATGATTTTATTAGAAATGATTAATTACATAAAAAAATAATAAAACATAGCTTATGTAAAATATCTTCTCCCTCATAACTATATAACTATATAAAATTGTTATAATATCAATTTTCAAATATTTTTAAATCAATTTTATGTTCTATTTTCATGTTAAAAATATCGAATAAATATACAAAATTTTGAATATTATATTTCAATCTTTCTGGAAATAAATAACTCAGGGATCGTAAAAAATAGAATTTGAAGAAACTTTTTGTCGATAAGGATCATTATTTGGAAACTATACCTAAGCTTCTTACAAAATAGGCAAATAAAAGTGGCTTTCAGATCCAAGTTTTCAACTTTACCTTTGAATTACATAAAAAAGCTAAATCTTACTCATGTAGGATGTAGAAGATATTGGGGCAGCGGCGGCAAATGCGGCACACATAAAGGAAAATGCTCCATTAAAATTCATACATAAAGTAAAATATTATAATAAAACGTATTTTGTTTAAGCCACTACCTTAACAATGTTCTATGCATGGAGATAATTCAATTGAAGTTCATTAAAACAGTTAATTATTGTGTTTTCCAAAAAGTGTGTCTGCGCCAAGTTATCCTACCTTGTTTGGTAATGTAGAGCCTGTAGAGCGTTTCGATTTCAATTCGTAACTATTGAATAAAATACAAATTATCAAAAAAAATTTGTGAAATTCAATAAAAATAAGATAAATGTGTCATTTTTCAATATTATTTACATATCTGAGGGAGAAAGTCCTTCGAAATTTCAAGAAAATTTTTTTTTAACAGTGCAGAATGTTTCACAATAATTTGAGGGTTATTTCCGCTTAAACGTCAAGACAAAATTTCTTTGTTACAGTGCAGAATAACTCTCCAATATCAAAAATAATATAATAAAGGATATTTCCAAATAATCATCAATGAACAAAATTGTTGAACAATTTTTCTAATTAAACTTCAATATTAAGTTAAGGTACAACATACAATAAAATAATTTTTGTGCCTAATTTTTGTAAGCTCCCATAAAGGTTAGATAAGCCACAAATTCAAAATTATATTAACCATTAGTAAATTTATTCTATTCTTCTTTAAAAAAGTTATAATGATTCAACATTCAAATAATATGTTCAGAACGAACCTAGCCTAAAAACTGTTGAGAAGATTTCAAAATACAATGATTATAAAATAACTCAAGAATACAGGTTATTTATTAGAATAAAACTTTTTTGTGCATATTAGAAACGAAATATTAAAACATTGAATAAATATTTCTCACCTTCTAACTTATTCTTTCTTTCCTTGTTCTAATTATTTTTATTGTTATTTCACGATTTACCCAAATATTTCGTTACTTTAACAAATGATGTAAATTTGCTTTATCAATTTGTGCGAAAAAAAAAGATTTTGCGAATGCTCTGTGGAGTTTTAAGTGTTAGTGAATAATAAAAATAAATATTTATTTTAAAAAAGTCTTCCAGATTGAATTTTCATGACAGAAAACATTATATAGCTATATAAGACCATACTACAAGAAATTAGTCAACGTTGAACAATTATTGATAGTACTTCAACTTTTGTTTCAATGTGAATAATTTCCAGATACAAGCGTTTTAAGGAAATGCAGATTATTTGAGTCAATTCACAAAATATGAATACATTCCATACAAGTCATCAGTCTGATATTACGATTAATTGTATAAAAAAAAAAACAATCATATAATTCATTCTTTATCATATTTATTGATTTAAAAATCTAAACTTTATCATTATCATACAGAGAATTGAGTAAAGAAGAATTCCTTCCGTAATAAACATGGCTTGAATTCAAGAACAATTTAGACCAAACAACGATAAGAAATAATTGTTGAGTTATTTGTTCTAACATATTAGTTATATAATGCAATAATTATTGAAAGATATTATATATTTACGTACGATAGTTTCTAATTTAGAATTTTGCACAATCGAAATAACGATTAATTTGGATGAATGATTTTTTGCAGAACAATAAAAAATCAGGTCCAGCCTCGTTTTGAACCGAGAACAATGAGTTGAAAATGTAAAGTGTCGTTCCTGGTTCGAATCCGGGCTAAGGCATATCATTTTTTTCGTTCTTCAATAATTCATTCGTCCGAAATCATTTCTATTTTGATTGTTCGAAATTTTGAATATATGTAAGGTTTTATATCAAGCTTTCTTTTAATGAATCGCAAAGAGATCTTATCATTTGATTTGAAGAATGTAATTTTCCTTTAATCTGATTCTCAAAATATTCAAAGACATCTATACTTCATGAGAGGGAGAATGTTTATTTTTTTCCCATTATAAGAAAAACGTTTTGCAGATTTGTTGCTATGTGAGATTTTCTTAGCTGACTCAAATTTGATGATCGAATTGATGATAGGGAATTTCAGAAAATAATTATAGTTTTTATTTTGGGACAGAGAGTTTCAGTGCAGAGGTAAAATTTCATTCGGAATAGGAAAATTTTAACATGATGATAATAATAATAATGATAAATCTTCATTAAGTTGCCAAACAAAAAAAAATGGAACGGGAACTTTTCAACTAATTATAATTCGCATTCAGGAGAGAGGAATTTTTTAAACTCGTCCCCTCAATTCAAAATTTGTCACAAATTTAAAGTCCTCCCTTCCTGATTTTAAATAAAGAAAGTACTTCAAGCACTCTTTAGAGTTGAAGTTGTATTTTGAAAAAGGAATATTTCTGAAATATGATAGAAAGCTTCTTCACATTGCCCATTGCAAATCCATCCTGTTTTAGTTAAAAAATAAACTTTTTGTTTGAAATTTAAACTTGTTTGTTGAAAATAAAATTTTCTTGTTAAAGTTGCATTATTTCGATTCAACATTCACCTCTGGTTGAAATTGTAATACTTTGTTAAAAATCAATTCATCTTTTTTTTGGTGGAAGTTCAAGTATTTAGTTAAACATTGATTTTTTTATTTTGGAAATGGAACTATTTCTTTGAGAACTTATGTACTTCATGGAAAGTTTGCCTTTTTTGCAGAAAATTATCTTTATGGTTAAAAATTCATCTGTTTGATTAAAAACCATCTATTTATTTGGAGATTCATTATTATATCTGGAAATTCATCAGTTTTGGTTAAAAATCAATTACTTCAACTGAAAGTTTAAGTGTTTCATTTTCATAGAAAGTTGATTTTTCCTAGTTCAAAATTCGACGTTTCGGTGAAGATTTGTCTTCTTAATCATTCAAGTTATGCAGTCAAACATTTTTCATTTTAGTCGAACATTTATCAAGGTAAAAACTCTTATGTTTGGTTTAAAATGAGTTTTTAAAGACAAAATTGTCACTATTCCATTCTTGCTTGAAAATTCCCATTTTTATGGTTCAAATTTTAAACATCCTGTTGGAAAAATGTATTTTTGGTTGAAAATTAATTTTTTCCCAAACATTGAACAATTCTAGTTATATTTTCCTCATTTCAGTTAAAAATTCGTCTTTCTGTTTCTGGTTCAAAATTCAACTACTTCAGTTAAACATTTACGATTTCATTTGATGTTTCATAATTTTTTTGTGAAAAAGTAATAATTTGTTTGAAAAATTTAGTTTTTTTTTGTTGAAAGTTAGTTTTTTGTGTTATTTTTTCCAATTCAAAATTTGAGTAATACAATTTTCGTTGACGATTTATCTTTTCAGTAAAACTTAATTTATCTGTTTGAAAACTCAACTCCTTCAGTAAAAGATTCTTTTTTTTAGTATAAAGCACTTATTCTTATTTTAAAATTGGGTTTTTGGACTTAAAATATTACTGTTCCATTTTTGGTTGTAAATAATTATTTTTTTACTCTGAAATTCGACTATTTTGTTGAAACATTATATTTTTTTTTTTTAAATGAGAATTTCTTTTTGGAAATTAATCTTTTTGTTTGAATATTCACCTCCATCGTTGGAAATTGGAGTGCTCCAGTTAAATATTTATCTTTTTAGTTAAAAAGTCACCTTATTGTTTTGAAATTTAAGTGTTCTGGTTGAAGATTCATATTATTTGAGAATTCATCACATTGGTTGAAAAATGAACTATTCTGTCTGTAATCCGCTTTTTTCTTTTTTTGTTAACGTTAATTGATTTTTTTTATTGTAAGTTTAACTGCTCCAATTTTGATAAAAATAAAAAAATGATATTTTTTGTTGAAAATTGGAGAATTCTTTTTAGAATTGATTTATTTTGCCATGTTTGATCTGTTGTATTGAAGGATATTTAGATTCGAATAAAAATAAGTGTAAGCATTTGGCGACAAATATAAATATATTACTTCTAGTTGACCGGGAAAATTGAAAAACTTGACCGTGAAAAATCGGGAATTTGAAATCGTCCGCCGAATCGCCACCCTGTAATTTCTAAATTACAAGTTTTATTAATAGCAATTACAGCGTGACAAAAATCAAACTTGTTTTTCTTTCCTACAATCCAACAAAATGTATTTGAGTTCATTTATTAATAAATTATCTAATGAAGTTTTCATAAAGGCTATATTGTATATAAAATATTTTTTAAAACTCTGAAACAATTCATGAATAATTGCATTCAATTGTAACAAAATCTGTGTGGCGTAAAATGTTTCAAATGAGAAAGGGATTTCAGTTTGATGAAATGTAATTCAGTACCTATTATAGAAATAAAAAATTATATGAAGACCATCAAGATTTATAAGTAAGAGTATATAAGAGCGTGAAAAAATATTGCAGAAGAAAAAATAATTTAGAATTATCAAACCAAAAGTTCGATTTAAAGATATACAATTTTGTAAAAAAACATGGTCGCACAGAAACAATTTTCGTGCTTCAGGTCTTGGAATCACTTCAGAGTGGAATTAAATTTCGGAATTTTTTTTTTATGGTCACGCAGTGAAAGTTTCAGATAAGAACCTTCAATTAATGTATTTCTGAACGAATTAATAGGACCAAACGCTAAACATAGAGTCATAAAATACTGTGAAGTTGCAAATTGTATTTGCACAAATGAAATTTTCTGTTAAACCTACTAAACTTTCTCTCCTTCATTGAAGTTATAAGGCATACAATCACTACAAAAAAACAGAAATGCAAAAAAAAATCCATATTTTAAGGATAATCTTGCATTCTACGAAGGTTTTTTGAATTTCAAAATAGTAACTTGACGTATTCAAGTATGAATGCCTTTATTTGCCAATGTTTTGCTCTCAAAGCGTTATTAACATTAGAATATTGTTAAATTTAGAACAAACTTGTTTTGAAATTCTTCAATTCTGAGCTTCTCAAATTTAGCACACTTGCAGTTTGTTATTTCTTAATTTTAAGTGTAAATGAGAGAAATTGCTGGTTTGAAAAACTATTCCAAATTGAGATAATTAGTTTTCGAACGCTATTTAATTGCAAATATATTGTCTATTAGGACTCATTGAAAATTATACTTTGTGCAGTACGATTGGAACATAAATTTGTTCACAATTCAGGAATCGAATTCAAAATTATTCGATTTCGGACTTTTTCAACTTTAGATATTTAACCACTTAATGTTACAAAATAAAATGGTAAAATTTTGAAAGATTTTCTTTAAAAGTCCAAAAATGTTGTAAATCTGGTATCAGGGGATGTTTTTACAAGACTGTAACACCACTAAAAAATTTAATAGTGCCAGCAGTGGCATAAGTCTGTCCTGGTTCTGTCATTCGCAAACCATTGAACGCTTTGATATTTTCAAGACCGAATCATGAGGACTGTTATTTAAAATTGTCTTAATGGCAATAAAGAATCAAAATTATGAAGCTTCTTTTTTTTTCTTCTGATAGAAATTTCCTTTTTCTCGAACTTTTACCATTCCTTAAAACTCGAAGAGCACAACAATCAATCAAGGATATGAAAAGCCACTTCATGCTTCGTATGTTCACTTTCCTGCAAATTGTGTGCCAGCATAAGGCTGGTTAAAAAGTTGAGACTCACTTTATAATTAAATAATAGTGTTCTCTTTATGCGACATTGAATTGAAAATAGATCGCCTAGTCATGCATTCATTTTTGAATTCTAAATCTTCGAAACAAGATTTATTTGAATCTTACGCCCTAAAAATTGGGAAATACTTAGAATAAACTACAGAAGATGCAAATGAGAAAAAGAGATGTAAATTAGGGTTTTGCCATATTTATTAGTAAGATACAATACTTAAAGGACAAGTGTCTCCTGAAGTTTCAGTTGTTTCTTGCTCTTGGCCTTAACCTGAGCAGCAATTCTGTCGAGATCTCGGCGACCTTGGCTCGTGAGGACACGACCGGAACCGGAAGGAGCTTTTTCAATCAGTTTCATACCCTCCAGAGCCTGAAGAGCTTTCCTTGCAACGCCACCTCCGGATCGGGCGAAGTGACTTGGGTGAGTTCCGTTGCGTTTGCGACCACCGAAAATTTTCCTCACGGCACCGACACCAACTGGACTGCGGATGTAAATGTGTCGAACCAAAGCGGCACAACGGATTTCGAACCAATCGGGATCGTAGGGAGAAAGTTCCTTGTAAGGTGCCGATTTTACGATGGACATGGCCTCAGGAACTCGCATCTTTCCTGACCTGAAAGTCATAATTATAATTTTTGTTTAGAACATTTTCTAAGTCCAGGTTTTAAATTTGAGCATAATATTAATATTCAAACGAAAAATGTAAGCAAAGTAAAAAATCTCAACCATATTTTAAATGAGAAATTAATAAAAGTCTATTAAAAAACTTCAGAGACGAATTAAAATTCTAATAATAATCCTCTCTTATATCCAAAAAAGGATCATAATCTACATTCAATTCATGTTGAAAAAATATTTTAGTCCATTTCAGAATAATTTTATACCACCAAATTGTTCATTTTGTTCAAATTAAGATACAAGATTCGAAAATCTTAATTGAAGAAAATTTTCAAACTCTAACTAAATATTAAGTTAGGTTTCAATCTAAATTTATTATTCTTAAAAAAATGGTAATTCAGATGTATAATGAATTGGAATTCTATACTCCAATCGCCTACTTCCTAAATTGTTTTCCTCACCAAATATAAGAAAATTCATGAATTTAAAACTAATTAACAATTAAAAATGCAATTAAAAAACAAAATTTAGATTCGAACATTCCGATAAACATTTATATAGCAATCCTCATTCTCATCTAAATTTTAAATGAATGAGTAAAATAAATATCTATAAAAAATTTTGATTCCCTGTCAAGATTCGCTCAACAAATATTTAAAAACAAAAAGTTGTAAAACCTAATTGGAAGAGAATTTCTTTAAATGTCGGAAACTCTGGAACTTAAATTAACGAGAATCAAACTTTGTTTTACAGATTCAAATATTAAATTCTAAACTAGATTTAAATTCAAGTGCTGAAATGTAGATGCAAATAAAATACTATGGAAAATGTAATGAATCCATTAAAAATCAGAATTTTCTTCAATTTTCGTTTCATATGCAAATTTTATTTCTCAAAAAAAAAATGATATTAAATATTCATAAACTTTCTGTCACTGTAAAAAGCCTCTACTGTTATTGAAAGTACATTTTAGTGAAAGAAGTTTTCATTTGCCGAAATTTGCGACTGCCAGAATCTATTCCCAAAAATTGTTGTAAAATTGAACACATTAGTTACTACCGGACATAGTTTATTTGATTGCCAGTGAGAGTTTGCAGAAAAAAACAATACATTTATGATAACGTCTTCAAAATCGGGAAGTAACCAAGAGAGATCAGTATTTTTTGGAGCTTATCAACATTTAGCTTACAATTTTTGTAGGTTATGTGTGAAGTGATTACTTACTTTTTCAGGAAACTGGCAAAAGCCTTAACAAATTCTTGCTGGTCAACATCTTTCAATGTTACGGAAGGCATCTGAAAGTGAGGAAAACAATAATCAATATTAAATTAATAAAATAGAATGTGCTCAAGCCACGTGGTTATATGCTTGATTGTCGATGAAATTCAGCTTCCGAATGCAATTAGATCTTTAGAGAAAAATGAGCACACATGAAGTTATAAGAAAAAAGGAATATCTAAAATCTTAATTTTTGATGAATTATTTGTCAGACTTTCATTGAATATTGAAAAATTCGCAAAATTACTCACCTTGACAGCTGTGCTATCGAACCGAAAAGCGAAGAGAAAAGGTCTCTTCCAATTTCCAAAATGGCTACCCAACACAAGTGGTCATATTTCTCTGGTCATGTAATCATGAAATATTACCGCAGCGGGAAAATTTAAAATGACTGTAAAAAAATCCAAATATTGTGAGATAATATTAAAGACAATGGGAACATAACATAACATAATGACATAACAATGGGAAAGATTCATTAAAATATTAATCGGTCCGTATATGTAACTTTATATCATTTATATAATTGTTTTTCAATGGATAATATGAACAGGATAGTAACCAACGTCAGTACCTGGGTGTTGAATCTCGACCTGTCAGTACCTCGAATGTCGAGCAAGAACGAGCGCGGTCAGCGTTTGGGTGGGTGACCGTTCGGGTTCCCTTTTTTCAAATTTCTCCTGACTTCAAAATAGGCTAGATAGGTCAACGGGGCGTAACTTTATTATTAATCAATTGCATTCGATAATTTTGTAGTTGAGTTGCCCCTATTGTGTGACGTCATCTTCTATCCAGTGTATAATACAGATCAGACTGCCTTGAGGCCATGTGTGATGTGATACATGGGTCACGTGACACAAATGATAGAATTTTTTGCAACATCTCACTTCGCACAGAATGAGATATCAAGTTGAATTTTGGGGGAAGCTTAAGAAAATATTGATCTACGGTCGCGTACATATTTGTTTCAAAATTTGGAATTTTTTTTTTTCAAAATTCAAAGGAGAAGAAAAAAGTTTGTCACCGCATATCGTCACCATGAAACTTTGCCTGTAGTTGTCGATTACTGGATTGATCAGAATAATCTATAATCGAATTATATCTGTTTAATGATTTCATAGTAGTTTTCTAGTGGCTTTGCAGGTAATTATTTCAATTTAATAATCAATATACGAAAAATAGTAAATGATGTAATCATATTGGAATGAAAATATAAATCTCGTCTAATTTTTTTCGTCCATTTTTGAAAAGGTCAATTTACTCTTTTTACCGCACGATATATGATATTAATTAGTAATTAGTCCACAAAATATCAAAATCAGTTTGAGACGTTTGAGATCATCATAATTGGACATGAATATTGATTTTTTAATTGGTATAACCTAAAAAAAATGTATAAATTTAATGATTCGCTGAAGCTGGCTACACATCTAAGATTTCATGGTTGCAAACCTAAGAAAAAAAAACTGACTGGAGTGGTGAATTAAAACTCTGCTGATAGTGCTGATTGTAAATAAGGATATAATCAACGTTTTAAATGAATGCCTATTATAGTGAATCAGATAATTACATTTTGTTAACATTTCTTTTTGTTTCAGATCGACCATGCAAATTGTAATCAACATTCTTACATTTCCCAACTATGGGAATTTCGCCTTGGCTTACGAGCCATCAGATACGATTGAAATCATCAAAACAAAAATTGAATATGAATTGAAAATTCCAAGATATTTTCAGAGACTTATTTTCACTGGGGATATACTTGATGACAAAAGAACTCTGTCAAGCTACGCGATTCAAGAAAATTCAGTTCTTCATTTGGATCTCCGTTTTAGGGACGATTTAAGAATTAAGATCAAGGCGACCAATGGAAGCATAGCTACGTTTGAGCTTCAAGCGCAGACTTTAGTCGACGATATAAAAGCAAAACTCGAAGGGAAAGAAGGGTTTACCTCGAACCTAGGAAACCTAGGTCTGTTCTTTTCTGGAAGAGAATTAGAAGAAGGGAAGAGTTTATCATTTTACGATATCGCGGATGGATCGACATTGTTTCTTGATTTTCTGGATCAGAAAATGAAGATCTCGATTAGAACTAATTCGAAGACGATTAGATTGGATTACAATCCTGCTGATAGAGTTTCAACCATTAAGTCTGAGATTGAAAGAAGGGAAGGCATTCCAATTTTTCTCCAACGTTTAAAATTTAAAAACGAAGAAATGAAAAATCATAGAAGTCTGGAGAGTTATCGGATAAAAGTAAATTCAAGTCTTCAGTTAGATCTTTGTTATCAGGAATTGCAAATTATGATTCAAAATCGAACAGGAAAAATTAGAAATTTTAACGTTAAAGCTTCTGATACTATTCGAGAGATTAAAGTCAAAATTCAAGAAAAGGAAGGCTTTAATCCTGATCAGCAATCTCTAATTTTTAATGGAGAAGAACTTAATAATGAAAAATCTATTTCTGACTATGAGATCTGGAGTAAATCAACCCTTCGTTTGGTTCTAACTTCGGATGCAAAGTTAGAAGAGCAAATGCGAATTTTCATTCGTACGATGGACGGAAGAACAATCATTTTTGACGTAGAAACTTCTGATACTATTGAGAATCTTAAGACGAAAATCCGTGAGAAAGAAGGAGTTTCCCAACATCAGCAGCAATTAATCTTTAGAGGAAAACCATTAGAAGACGAGAAAACTCTCTTAGCTTGCAACATTGAAAAAGATTCAACTCTTCATCTCATTTTGTGTTTACCAAAAAAGAGGGAAATTTTTGTCCAAAATTCAAGTGGAAAGACTATAAATTTGGAAGTTAAACCTTCAGATACGATTGAGGATGTTAAGGCCAAAATTCTGGAGAAGGAAGGAATTTTAATTCGTCACCAACGTTTGATTTATGGATCTAAACTACTGGTAAATAATAAGACTATTATTGAATATGGTATTTGTGAACAGGCAATGTTGCGTCTTGGCTTGCGATCGAGTTAGACTACTAATAGATGTGTTTGAACAATCCGTAGTTTTGAACTCTCATTTTTTAAAACCATAACATCCTGTAATTTGAGATTTTCCAACTCCCATATTTTCATACGTACTTCCGCAGTTTTGAGTTTCTGTAGTTTCTAACCGAAAAGTTTTTAGATAGAAACTCCTGTAGTTTGGAAATTTAAACTTCCACAGTTTTGTGTTTCCGTAGATTGACACTGACCCGTTGTTATTTAAACTCACTGTTTTGGAATATAAACTGTCGCAGTTCAAAACTGCTGCAGTTTAATTTGGTTGGACTCTTACAGTTTTGAAATATGAACTTCCGTTGTTTGGAAGTTCAAACTCCCGCAGTTTAAAACTTCCGAGCTTCAGTAGTTTGATACTCCCGTTGTTTTAAACTTTTTTTTTTTTTTTATAAACTCCTGTACAATCTGTAGTCTTCGGTTTGAAAGGTCCAAGAAATAAAGAAAATTTGATTTTAGTAGAATTTAGGCGAAGTTTCGGACTCTAAATAGTCCCTTTTCAAGCCTGTTGGAAGACAAAAACTTTATTGAAAAAAGAAGGAAGACTAATTTTTACAAATTAAAACATAAAATGAAACATATATAGTTACATTGTGAAGACAAGGAATATTTCACTATGAACATCACTTATTTCGTTATTTAAGATTTTGATTTTAACTGATATAGAAAGTTGATCAATTTTGATTCTGTTGAAAGGGTCATAAAATCTGAGATTATTAAAAATGTTTTGATTTTCTAAGTGCGGTGGGATAATTATTTCTATATAACATTTTCGTAACAATAATAATTATTTTTTGCTTAAAAATATTTGTAGTTATTTTTTCTGACCCATTTACCAATAAAAAAATCAAATTTACCGCCTCGAAATATCTTCATATCTGAAACAATTCATAATTTCCTGTTTAAATAACTAAATAACAATTAGCCCGGATTTTTGGTTTTTCAACTTTTTACTACATGCTTTCAGGAGCACTTTGCAAAGATTTTATAAAAATCCGTTTATATTGGCAGAGTTTTGTGAGCTTTTGCCTTTTAAACGTCTAATAACCCTAGTGCGTCAGCGTGACCGCATGTAATCTATAGTGGTATTTTCATAATATCACCAATATCACAATAAATTTAAAAAATCAGCAACAACCACTCTACGTCAGAATTGTTTATATTTTTTTAATTTCACAATTTTATTTGTTCATTTGTTAGCGTACGTTGAATAAAAATTTGGATCTTGCAGTTGTTTAAGGCAATTTGGATCTTGCATTTCCATCTTTCAAAAGTTGATCAATTTAGCCGTAGAATAGAATATAAAATATTATATAAAAATATAATATAATTATAATTATGTAAATAATAGAATCTATCATATTTTTTGGTTTGTGACCATTTTATGATTTCATAAATTTTGTACAATAAAAAATAATATCCTAGAATCGAAGACTTATTTCTTATTGAAGAAAATAAGATTTGTTGATAATTATGAGTAAAGTTCAGCAAATTGTAGTGTATGTATGATTGCCCGGTTAAGGGGGGAAATAGGTTTAGACGTTCAAAAAAATAGAATTTTTTCATATTTTATAAATTGTTAGTAAAACTATCGAAAAATATTTTCCCAAAGTTTCAATGAAACATTTCAATTCGTTCCGGTGTTATAATCGTCTTTACGTGGACCCGTACCCCGTACGGGCCGGACCGCACGGTACGTAAAGTCGGACGGT
>WSXT02190421.1:0-19896 GCA_011762715.2 Neuroterus valhalla
AAATAAGTTTCAATATCTGTAGAAATGAAATCGATGCCGTATCGCAATGTCGAGGCGCGAGTGATGCGACGACATGCCGAAGTCAGCCGTGCGCGCTCGGAAAACCTTGAGCGTTCAACTCGATCCACCCGAAAGCTACGAGTTCAAACGAACTGGAAATTTTTTTCAATAATAAAACACATGTTGAGGGAGCATGTCGTCAAAAAAATGTTATTAACAAAAAACTGACCAATCGGACGAACAGCCACCCGAAGGATTCGGATTCAGCGGCCCAAAATACATAAAAAAAACCTTGGTGGATCCATAGGAATTAGAAAGGCCACGAGACCATACCTGGCTCCCGGACTATATGCTCAGTAGAGGAATCCTTTATTAAAAACACTTGCGTTAGACATAGAATGTCCCAGACTTCCAGTATTGTCAAAGGTCGAGGTCTCGCGTGCCAAAGAAGAAACAAAAAAAGAGCAGACAGGTTTAGAACAGCTTCTGAAGAACTCAAGCTACTCCAAATTCTTTAGAATTAGTTACAGACTCGGAACCTTCAATTTCCTTAAGGGAAGCATAAAATGCATGCAAGGATATGGGTCATTAGAAACAAATGTTTCTAAGAAGAAGAGTGTGGCCAAAACGAAAATTTTCCGAGCCTATTATTATATCCAACTTTCTCTCAGGCAGAAGTATCGTGTTTTGTATATGTCAGTAATTTTGTGTAACCACTTACGCCATCCTTTCGGGTAATAGGAACTGTCACTATTTTCAATTTTGAATTAAACCTGCAGAATTTCATATACGAAGGAAGCGCCTGATAGATAGAACTCCAGGTGGAAACAGACCAACGAGGATCGATCAAGCTCCCCACATCGTATCTGTTCACATTGATGACACTCATATCTGCGCTGGTACAATCTTATACGATAATGTTATTCTGGTTAAGGCTGCCTGCATTCACGAAGTTGGGTCTCACACTTATATCGTTCGTTCCGGAACAAATCGTCGAGATGTCGGTACACCTCACACTGTCCTGGAAGTATTATATCATCCAGAATATTTTACATCAGACGGCGATAGAGGGAATTTGGCTTTGCTAGAAATCACTCCACCTATTGACTTGATACATTCAGCCAATCGAAAAATATCTCTCTATAATAGAAACGTCCCACCAAATACTCTTTCTAGAACTAGTGGATGGGGAGACAATAGGCTAAATCGGTAAGATAAACAACATTTTTTCAATCTGCAGAAACATATTTTGCAAATAAAGTTGGTAGAATTAAACATGAATTACCATTCAGAAAATTCTGCATGAGATGTATCACGTAAGAAGTATAACTGTTAACATCCTGCGAACTTCAGATTTCACAACAAACCTACTAATTCTGAGCACCAGTTGAAGTTGAGGTATAAAATTCGAATCCTCCAAGAAAACTGATCTCGTGATATATCATCTTCAAGAAGTCAAAAATACATTCAATGCGGGTCATCTTAAATTCAAAGTTTTTAAAATGTTTATTTCAAATGTTGAAGTGTGTTGGTTTTACATGAAAGGTATCAAAACATTATTTCAATCTCGTAATTTGGAAACTCAACAAAATGAAATAGGGAATTGAATCAGACAATTGGTCAAAAGTAGGAAATAAATCATATGTAACGTAAAAAGTCGATGTGGTAATGAATAACATAATAGCGTAACAGCGTAACAGCATAACATAGCATAACAGCGTGCAAGGAAGTGGATGTATATCGCTTGAATTCATATTTGCAAGAATGTGAGTGATAATCAGAAGAGAATCTATGAAAGCATCCTACAATCCAGTTGCGAGAACAGTATTGATGAGGAAGTACCGTTTTGCGACTTGTCAAATGATATTGAAGGTACTCATGATCCTGTGGGTAGAATGATTCTATTTGGAGACAAGGGTAGCTGGTTTTGTATCAAACATGAAAGTACGTACAATTCACTCGGACATTCCAGAGATACAAATACGAACAGTTACGGGACGAAACATATCAGCGCATGCTTTGACAAAGAGTTTTTTAATTACAAATTCTTGGTCTATACATAAAGTGATCCACATCCATTCTTTTTTCTAAGAGTAGAAGTTTCTAACAACCTCTGACGCTGGAATCACTTCCGTATGACTAAAGGGCCAAGAGTTATGGGCAACTCCGTCCTGCTTTTGCGTCCCCCTTCTTAGCTTTAAAGGTCTTTCTTCGGGTCCTAAGAGTCTTCTTTTTGAATATCCTTCCTTAACCGACAGGTGTCTTGATTCCTCATGAAAACAGTACTCCATGGCTTGCTATTCTCGGCAGCGCAGAAGTAACACTGAAGCATCGTTTTGCATTCTGGAAATCTGTGTTTGTATCAGCCGCATCTCCAGCACCACTTTGTTCTACCAGGGCCAGTACTGCGTCTCCGCATGGGCCTCAACGCCTGACCTTTCATTTTTACCTCAAAACCATCAGACTTGATATCACCAGTGTTCATCGTCAAGCCTTTCCTTGCTTCTTTCTCTCCCGTATTCTTCGCTGTCCGCTCCGTCTCCTGCCTAAATAAGGACATTCTTCATTCATTTTCTTCGTTTGCTTCCTCTTTTGCCTCCGGTTTACCTCCATACAACTCATCGCATATTCTTTCACGTTAATAGCGTTTTTTTTCTTGGATCTCACAAGTAGCTAAAACAATGTACGTTTCCCTACTGATGAGGCCCGTACGCAGGAGTATTGACATTTTACTCTTAGAAGCAACCTGATATCCAAGAGAGCCGATTTCACACAACATTGTCTGGTGCCACGTAGTATCCAGCACGGTTATTCGTGCCTTTGGTTGGCTCCGAATTCCTCTTTTCGGAATCAAGAATCATCCCTAGACCATGACCTTCAACTGTCCATTCTTTCTGAACATATTCACAGGAAACATATTTTCGGAAATAAATTTACTTCACGGATGTAGTAGGATGAAAATAAATAATGAGAAGAAGGAGACGCGAGTAAAAAAATAAAATCAGGACAACATTCAAAAGTCTGAACGTAAGAATTAGGAAATTGAAATGTAGATCATGCATGGATGATGATGCTACGGAATAGCATCTTTAGAAGTCATCTGACGTCGTCGATGTTTGAGATGTAGGAAGAAAAACTGGAGTAGCTTGGTGGGTAGATGATATACACGTGGCTGTGCAGAAGAGAAAGCAAGCGTTATTGGCAGAGAAGAATGTTGAAGCGGAAGTTCAGGAAGCAAAATATGTATGCGAGGAATAATGGTAATGCCTCACAGTGGTCCAGAAATCGAAAAAGCTGGCAAAAAGTAGGGAATGTTCATAAAATGGGTCAAGTTTTGTCACTCACGTATTTTTGGGGTCGCTGATTACGGGTCTGGTGTCGAAAATTTCAGAAACAAAATGGCGGATCAAATATGGCGGACGGGTATTGTAAATAAATTCTTCTATTCTTCCCAAATTGGTAAAAGGGGGGTTTAAGGGTAGCTATTTATGAATCCGAAGTCAAAATTTCCAGAAACAAAATGGCAGGTCCGAAATGGCGATCAATCGTGCTGAATAAGTTTTGATTTCATGCCAAATTAGTAAAAGGGGGTTTTCAGGGTCGCTGATTACGAATCAGAAGTCAAGATTTCCAAAAATAAAATTGCGAATTCAATACGGCAGCCCACAGTGGTCTAGAAATCAGGAAAACTAGTCTAAATGTGAATTCATTTTCGGACAGTGAATTTCGTACCACTGTGCACCAAAGCGAAAAGTGCAACTTTGTGCAGTTGATTTTCATAATACTTATAGAAGAAGATATTCTGAATATTAGAAAATAAAAATCTAATTGGAAATTGGTGGAACTTTTTTTTTTTTGCCTACCCAAATTCTGTTTGAACTTACGTTCACGATCAGATTGCATTTTTGAACGTAGAAATCAGTTGAGTTATTGCAAAATAACATAATTTCGGAGATGGACATTTTTCCTCGCCTAGGTAGCACGAGATGTTGATCGTGCAAGAGTCACTGCAAAAGTGAGTTACAGAGACAACAGAGGCGCACTGTTTCGCATCTATGGCGACAATGAGTCACATGAATAGTACTAATAATATTCTCATTAGAAAATATATTGTCCAGAAAAAAAATTTTTTGCACTTCCAACCAGCTTTTTAGGGGTTTTGATCTCTTTGCGCCTAGCAGAAAACATGCTGTATACTCATAGATATCCGAAAAATGTTTATCAAGTATATGTAGTTGAGCTGGAGAGTATTGATATCCCTATAGGTTTATCAAATAGTTTAACTTTTAAACTGTTCTTCGAGTTCTTGGCGCTAATTATGATTTTTTTAAAGTTTTTTTAACGTAGATTGTTTTAAATGCATTTAATACCACTTTATACTGATAATTAGGTGTTTATTCAAATTGTTTAAACAATTTATAATTGTTTTCAGCAACTTTCTCAGAAGAGGGTTAGAAGGTCAAGGTTTTTTCTGAATTTTTCAATTTATTTTCAATTCAGAATAATGCTACAAAGAATAATGCTACAAAGTTGCAATTTTTTCTGAAATCTAACATTTTTTGTCCACCTTTCATTTGGAGTGGGTGATTATTCAATCTTATATAGCAAAAATAATTGTTTACACAAATTGTGAATGTTTATAGCTATCTTCTCCAAGATATAATCTCCCAGTAATAATTAATTCATGTTAAAAAACAAATTATTTATACGATTTATTATCATTGCTAATAATTTTTTTTGCCTTATAATAGAAACTTGCGGTTCTTTCTGAAATTTAAACTTTTTGCCCACTTTTCACTTGGAGTGAGTTAATATCTAATTCCATTATTTAATTCAATTCAACTTTTTATCAACTTCTTACTTAGTCAGGTAATAATTAATGCGAGTTAACAAACGTGCCTAATTATACGATGTATTATTGATCATGTCCATTTTCTCTTAGATATGTGCTAGAAAGTTGTGGTTTTTCTGAAACGTTTAACTTTGCTCTACCTTTTTAGTTGTGAACAAATAATAAATAAACCTTAGATAGAATCATATTTTACGCAGTATCGTATTTTTTGAAGTGAATTATTTTTGTACTCTTTCCAATGTTAAGAAAAATAGTTAAAACAAAAGAGCTTTTATACAAATGAGACAAAAAGAAAGAATAGAATAATCAAAAGTAGGTGATAAAAATCTAGCACTTATCTAAGAGAAAATGGTAATAAACAATAATACATTCTTTAAATAAGCATGTTTGGTAACTCGCATTAATTATCATCTCACTAAGTAGGAAGTTGATAGAAAGCTTAATACTTTAGAAAAAAACCGCAACTTTTTAGCACTAGTCTAAGAGAAGATAGGTACTACCAATAATAATCCATTTACACAATTATTTCTGTTAAACTAAATTAAATATTACCTCACTTTAGGTAAAAAGTGGGCAAAAGGTTTTGAATTTCAGAAATAATCGCAAATTTCTTTCATTAGTCAAAGAAAAAATTGAAAGCAATGATAATAAATTGTTTAAATAATTTGTTTTTAACTTGAATTAATTATTACTTTAGTCTAATTGGAAAGTGATGAAGAGATTGAAATTTCAGGAAGAAACCGCAAATATGTCGTACTAATCTAGAAGAAGATAGCTACAAACATTCCTAATTTGTTAAAACATTTCTTGTTGCTAAATTAAATTAAATAATCACCCACTTAAAGTAAAAAGTGGACAAAAAGTTGTAAATTATAGAAAAAAAAACCCGAAACTTTGTAGCATTATTCTAAGAGAATATTGTTATGAATAATAACAAATAGTTTAAATTATTTTTTTATAACTTTATCTGATTATTACCTCGCCTTGACTGGAACGTTGAAAATAAGTTGAAAAATTCAGAAAAAACCTTGACTTTCTAACCCTTTTCTGAGATTAAGTTGCTAAAAACAATGATAAATTGTTTAAACAATTTGAATAAACATCTAATTATCAGTATAAAGTAGTATTTCATATATTTGAAGCAGTCTGCGTTAAAAAAATCGCAGAAAAAACCTAATAAGCGCCAAAAACTCGAAATTCCCATTTTTTTCCCTGATGGGGGTTTTTCGGGACCCTATAAAACAGACTTATGGAGGTGATATTTGAAAAGTAATATTCTATTCGCATTCTGTGACCAATTTCGAAGAGAAATGGTAAATTCAGAACTCGATTCATCTATTATTGGGATTTCTGAATAAAATTTACAAAAATGTCTTTTTATCTGATGGGAAATACGTGCTAAACTTCACGAGGCTTGTGGCACCTCCAAATATTTTGTTTGTTTCAAAACAAAAAAAATGCATTTATTTTCTTGCGAATTCGAACAAATTTCCGGGCTTTTTGCATAAAAATTCGGAAACAAATTTTTGTAATGCATTTTTGGACTTCCCTTTTGATCAGTGAACTGGATTGGATTAGTGTTTTGCTACGTCTTTGTTGTTTGGATGAGCAGCACATGACTTCTGTATTGATTTAGAACCTATACTTCCGATAATAAATTTATTCATCCTTAGTTCCTCCATTATATCTTATATATTCGATTTAGACGTCAAACAAATCAAATTTGTACCGATTAACTGTCAGATTATTTGAAGATCACGCGGAGTAGAAAATAGTATATTGGTAAGAGGATTTTTATGAATCGAATATATAAGATATTAAAAAAAAATGACAAGGGGAATCTTCGGTTTGAGTCAAACCAGTATGATTCCGAAACAAAATTTAAACAAAAAAATTTTATGAAATAGTCCAGGACCATTCGGAATAGACTATTTTCGTACATGTGATAGTAAAAAAAACTTCAATTATCATATTGCATAGACTGAATCTCTGTTTTTTTTCTTGTCAACCCTTGCAATGGACTCTTGTGGCCTCTGATGTTCCAGGAGTGAGTTCAGGTAGGTTGCAAACATATATTCAATCATGAAGTACAACTTTCATACGTTATATCAGGTGACCTCAAAAAATTCGCTGTTACCCAAACATAAATTCCCATCTATCTCTATCATATATTTTTTCCTTTTCCGCTTCCCCAACACTGATCTATGCAGTAATTAACTTGTGTTCATATATCTCTGGTATGTACAGAAATGTATTTCTCTTTTTACTAGGTCTCGTCCTATATTTTTACGTACGATCACTGTGCGCACTATCAACACTGATGACTGCAGACGTTTGAATGGCGATGATCCTGATGTTACCGAAGCAGTTATTTGCACCTATGACGAATCCTTGCAGAAACACGCTTCTGAAGGCGATCATAGTAATCCTCTATATGATCTTGAAAATCGTTATCTGTATGGTATAATGCTTTGGACTACTGGACATGGACATCCTGATGTTTACCTAAACCTTAACCATCATGAATACAAAGCATGGATTGTTCCAGAAATTGTACGACTTGCATCCAAACTACCTTTTTCCAGAGCTGCAGAAAGCAGATATGCCCTATAAGGAAGAAACTTTTTGGTCAAAAATGTCCCAGTGCGAAGAAATGACTCTTCGAAATAATAAGAACTTCTCTAAACATCATGTTAGGCTAAATGACGTCTTAAAAGTGCTTATTTCTCCAAATATGTTTCGAAGACTTCTTTCGGATATTCGATGTTTCTTGATATTTCAATTATGTTCTGAAAACGTTCTGGAACCTGTCATGCTTATTTGTGCAAGTACAGTTTTCTCATTCTGTATCTCTCTCACCAGCGCATGCTCTCCGTTCTTTTTTCTCGTTCTTTCTTCTCATTCCATTATTTACTTCAGTTTCTAGTCTTCATGTAGCTGATCCTGCTTTTTATCCTCCACTTTCCCCCTAAATTATGCCAATCTGTTTCTTTATGCCACTTCATACCATTCATTGTATCTCGATTTTTATATCCTATGCCATCCATCTGTCACACGCATTTTTTCTATCCCTTCCTCCTTCTTCTAGCTTTAACTTTACGGCCCGATTTCTCTATTTTCCTTCCATCTTTGTTATCAATTCTCATTTACTCTTCTCCCTTTTCCTGCCTCAGTTTCTGTCTAAACTCCAAGGTCTTTAAATCCGCTATTGTTCTTATCATATCCACTCGCGCTTTTCTTCTCGATTAACTTAGAGTCCTCCATACTACTAATTTTTATATTTTTCTTTGTGAACCGTCCGTCTAATTATTCTCCTTCATCCTCATATCACTACCCTTTAGCCCAATAACGGCCATGGAAGCATATTAAACAATCTCAAACGCCTATTCCAAACACTCCTGAACCTTTTTCTTCCTGCTTCCCTCATCTGTTTTGTTATTTTCGCTACTTCTTCAATACTCTAGTCGATATCCTTCCTCACTTTCCGCAAAGAAGACTTCTACATCCGCATATGTAAGTGTATATATTTCCTTTCCAACATCAACACTTATATTCATTTTTTCTTATTCGTCTACTCTCTCCATTCCAAAATTTATAAATTCTATGTAAGGAGTGCCTGCCCAATAGGTCGTAAGCAGCTTTTAGAGTTACGAACATTACTTTCAAACTTTCTTCTTCCCTTCTGAACCTTCTATTTATGATGCATTTTGTTACGGAGATATTATCCATTACTGTCGGAAATCTTCCTTAATTCTTGTATTGGTTAATGTTTTCTCCTCCAGTTGTTTCCTTATCATCTCTGATACTGATTCCTCATGTCCCATACATGATGGCATCCATGTCCTCACCCCTGTAATCATATACACCTTCACCTGTAACATCTTTCCAACTTTCCTCTTCTCCTCCTTTTGCTATTGTCTCCTCGACTACTCCTAACAATTTTATTAAATATCTTCTGAATTCTAACATTTTAATCTCATAAATAACTATTTCCCTTCTTTTATTTCCTCTATCTCGCTATTTGCTGCTACTTTTTATTTGTCATATATATTCCAAGATGAATCATTTACGTCGAACTTTCTGATCTTATACACATCTTCTCTGATCTGATCTTATATGTATGAAATTCATTCTCTTCCCTTTTACGGGTTTTATGGCATCCGCTCCCTTTACGGTAGGTTTTATAAGTGTCTTAAACTACTTATCCTAGCTTAAGTAAAACGCTTAACAACCAATTTTTCGGCTGTTTGCTACTGTTTACATCGATACTTAGTTCGCATGATCGACCTTTTAGGGCTTCCGTTTCCTCTGACCTTTACTCAATTTTATATATTTCTCGAAATTTTTTAATTTATTACTCTAACTTCCTTTCAAACGGACAAACCCTTGGCATTTTTTCCCTTAGTTCTTCCAGTTTCTTCATCCATTCTACTCCCTGACCACTTTAATCTAATATTCCTCTCACACGATCACTCACACTTCTTCCTTCCTCTCCCAATCCAGTCCACACCTCCAACACATGTTCCCACGACTCCACTTCATAGCCACACATTCTACACATTTTCTCTTCATCCATCTAGTATCTACACGCTTTCATTCCTTCTCCCGTTCTAAACTGTAACACCCTACTCCACTTACTCGCCTCTTTGAACTTTGTCAGGTATTCTGATTTCCTCACCCATTTGACCATCTTATACCAATAATTGAAAGGCTATAAAACCTTGAAAATAATACATCTTTCAGACTAGTAATATATTTTCCAAATTTAAATCGATAACGTTTTGAAAACCAGCTTGGTTTTCTCATCAGATCTTACGTAATTTCAAAAGATTGTTTCCATAATGAAGGTTTCATTAATTAATTTGAAGTCCATAATAAATTTTGAAAAATATGCCTTGAAAGTGTTACTGATCAAATGCCTTCCCAAAGAAAAATATAGAAAACCATTGTTTATTCTGTGTTATATGTAAAATTTTAATGTGCTGAACTGAATTTAAAAATTAAAATTAGAGAATGGAGCGTGTGTTCCGTTCCCATCTCCGAAACTTTTACCACCTGTTGTACTTTGATTCCATGATTTTGCTCCACCTTTCCTCTCCGTGTCTCATCATCATCTTTAGGTCCATTTCCTGCCATTCCACATACTCTTCTTGAAAACCACATTCTTTTCTCATTCGCTGTCTCCCTCTTTTCCATTTCGAGCCTTCTGTATTGCCTCTCTTCTCTCTAAACCTAATCTCCTTTGAGCACGCTTATGCGATTTTGCTTCCCTATCCCCTCTTCAGCTTCTCTTCAAACTTCCACGCTCCCTTCACTTGCCAAATTACCATTTTCTCTCTACCCAGTTCTACCCTCAGCATATACCCTGGATAACTCCAACTTACCCGCATTACCGACCTCAAAAATCTTTCGTGGAGGCTTTCCACTCTTTTTTGCTCCTCCCATCCCCGGACATATACTCCATAGCACACGACTGCCTACACTTACACATCAAGCATCCATGTTCTCATCCTCCAGTCATCCTTAAACCTTCTTTTGCCTATACCCCAAACTTAGCCCATTACTTTGCTCGCAAACTCCATCCTTTTTTTTACTTGCGACTCGTTACCTCCCCCTGATTAGAACCAAAACCCTAAGTAACATAATTCCTCTAATCATTCCTACGTTTCTCGGTTGAACTTTCACTTTTACTATATTTGCTTTCATTTGTTCCTGAAGCACATTATCTTTGTCTTACTAGTGTTCACTGGTAAATCTTTTCTCGTTACGTACTCTTCAAACACTCTTAACATCAAATTCACTCCTCTTTCGTCTTCTGCCAGCAGTACAACGTTATCCGCATATACTGAAGAGTAAATCTTACTGCTTCCTAAGATTGTACCTTCTTTTCCGTTGTTCTCTAGCTTTTCCTCTAAGTCTGCTAGCATTATACTAAACAGTAGCGGACTCAACGAGCAACCTTGCCTAAGTCCTCTCTGTGTAAAAAATTCCTCTCCTTTTTGTTTTCCTATCCTCACTCTGAATCTTGTCTCCACAAATATTTCTTTTCTCTTTCCAACAGACCCTGATCTATTCCTCTTTCTTCTATCGCTTGCCACAACACTTTCCTGTTCACTGAGTCAAACGTTACCTTGAAGTCTACGAACAAGGCTTAATTTTTCCTCTCTTCCGCCCCAAGTTCCTTTTTACTAAATATTTTAGGACGCGAATGTTATCGATTGTTCTCATTCATTTCCTAAAGCCCGTCTGGCTGGAAGGGATAATTCCTTTCTTGTCTACGTGACTCTCTAACCTGTTTCTGAGCACTCCCGCATATGTCTTATACTCCACCGACATCTCCTGTCGGTTTATTTCTTCTTAGCCTTTCGATTGCCTGGTTTACTTCCTCCCTGCTTATGCCATTTGTATCTTCCTTTCTTTTTTCTATTACCTTCTTTTCTTCTTCTTCAACCTTTCTTTCTTTCTCTTCCAGCAGAGAGTTGAAATACTCTTCCCATTAATTAATTTGTATATCCTCATTCACTCCCTTCTTTCTTCCTCTTTCCCTCTCTATAACCTCCCATACCTTACCTTCTTTTTCTCCTTGATCTACCTCCTCGATATATCTAACCTTCTCCTTCTGCCTTTTCTCGTTCAACATCCCTTCACATACACGTTTTCTTCTATTATACTCCTTGTTGCTGATCTCCCCATTTCACTGTTCTTTTACACTCTCCTTTATTCTATCTTTACCTTTTTCACATTCTCCATCCGTCCAACCTTTTCCTTCTATGTACCCCTTCCTTTTTGGTCTCACCACCTCTTTTACCTTTCCAATCACACCCTTTATTCTTTCTAATATGTCGTCTACCCGTTCCTCATCTACACCTTTTAGATTCTCGTCTTTTATTTTTTCTCTGAATTCTTCCAATTTTTCTCTCCCCCAGCGCCCCATGTTTTCTTTTCTTACCTCTCCTCTTTCCTTCTCACTTCTAGAATTTCTTTGACCCCCTTCTTCCAGTTTTGCTATAATCGAGATCTTACATACATATTTGTAAAATTCTGAACTGGTTTTTATACCTTCAGCGAAATCAACCACTCTTCTTACAGAATTATTGGAATAAAGTGACATTTGCTTAAATATAACATAAATTTATTTGACAACAAGAAGGCTTTTGAAATTTTACAATGAGGGTTCGATTGGTAGGATATAAAAATTACGCTAGAGTGCTTGGGAAGAGGCTAGAAGGAAAGGTGAGTAAAGGTGAGTATATCATGCAACCAAACAGCTTTTAGGAAGAAAGGGATTTCATTCAAAGATGGAAAGAATGGTGGAAAGTTCTAGACAGAGAAATTACTAAGACAATAGTGCCCCTTGGCCTGTCAGCAGAACTGGGAGACATAATGTGAGGGACAGGAAAATAGGGGTTGTTATTGAAATAAGAACAGCATACACAGTCGTAAGAGGATGGAGGTAGTGTATCGGGTGATAGAAGAGGGAAACATTGTTATAAAAAAGGCCTTAAAAAAGTAAATAAGAGCACGAAAAACTTAACGGTGAACGTGATCAAGACTAAGATGATGTGTTTTAGAAAAAATATTGTGGAGTAGAGTACAAATGAGAGATAAATAGAAGGGAGGTAAAGCTAATGGTTGATAGATCGATGTTCCTTAGGTAAGGAAATAGATACATCATATACAGGTATGATGATCATGTTCCTAGAATCGAAAAAGTTGACCCTATATAAACAACATAAACGATATCTCTCAAATTTTAAAGTCAAGCATTGTTGTATTTCAAACATCAAAGAATTTTCTTCTACACTAATTTGTCGATTTTTTATTCTGAATACAAGGAAAAATACTTCTTATTGGCCAATCAAGCTTAGAATTCATTCAGGAATCGACATCAATTGGAGCTACAATTTATCCTACTTTGGTTATCAGTGGCTCTTTTACGTTTAAAGATACATTCAATAAAAAAGATTATGCAAACACGCCGATTTTCTAAAAATTGCATGTTCGAGTTCATAGGATAAGATTATATCAAGATAAGTCACAGAAGTATATTTTTCATTTCACGTGATTCCTCCTTAAGGAAGCGCAAATAGAGAAGAACATCCAAAATAACAGTTTTTTGAAGATTTATCAAATAGTATCATGTCATCTCTATTCTTCAATCTCTTGGATTAAAAAAGTACAGATTTAACTTCATATATGGTTACTAATTCAGATGTTCTGTCCAAGCAATAGTTTTAAGCATATTCTTATGGCATTTTAGAAAGAATTCCTATATTTATATTATCAAACAAAAACTAAACAAGATTTTTGGAATAAAACAGTGTTCCTTCTGGTCAAAAGCATATCATTTGAGAATGGAATCAGAAATTTTTAATTCAAGAAAGGTTCATGTCTCTTCAACAAATAAAATACTTCCACAGAATTCTTATTTCCAATTATACGTCATGAATACGGCAAATAATGAATAGAGCTTGTAGAAGACGTTCAATTGAATTTTTTCCACAAGAAGTCAATCAGTATTAGGTCCTTGCCAGTTAGTGAGTAATCAGTGTTTTTGAATAAATTTCTCATCACATTCAATATTCTTTCATGCTGATACTTGGTGTCAGTATTATTTGACGTTTTGGATCTCAAACAATTTAGTTGGTGGAAAAGTTTCATTCTAGGGGCCTAGAAATAATCTGTGAAGCTTTGAAACCCTAAATTCGTGAATATTTGCCCTCTTATTTCTTACATTTTTAATCCTCTATCATGTTGACAAAGAGAAATTTCGTAGAACGTTACAATAAATATTTATCAATCGAGAAGGAACAACTCCGAAGGTTTCTCTATGAGGAAGTAAAATTTTCAAAAATCTCATTGAAAAGCAGAAAATAAAAATTCATATACTTTTTTGTCAATCATTATTATTAATAATATTATTATAGTAGAAAATTATTCTTCTGGGGAAAAATTTATATTGTTGGTTGTAAATACATCTATTTGCTTGAACGCTTAACATTTATTTTCTGGCTTGCTACATTATTTCGGTTGTAACTTTACATCTTTGATGAAAGTTCACACTCTTTGGATTGAAATTTCTTTTCTATATGAAAATTTATTATTTTCGTTTAAAAAATTAGTGTTTTTTAGTTGACTGTAACTGCTTTAAGTCAGAAGTAATATGTTGTTTTGTTCAATTATCAACCATGGCATTTTACCTTGAGAATTCTTATTTTTGGTTGAAAAACAAACTATTGGTTTGAAGCGGAACTACTCTGCATGAAAATCTTTTTTTTTGTTTTTTGTTGGGAATTGATCACTTTGGTTGGGAATTCCAAAAGGAACTTTTGATTCATATTATAGTCGGATTTTTGGCCATTTTGATGCAAAATGTAACTCTCCAGTGGAAAATTTACCTATTCATTCGGAAAATGACAATTCTTGTAGATATTATCTTTTTTGTTATAAACTAATATTTTTGTTTGCAAATTTAACTTCCTAGATAGAAATCTATAGTTTACTATTAAAAATTGAACTACTTAGTAGCTAATGGCTCAACTCCAGTGGAAAATTATTCTGGTCCCTAGAAAATCGATCTCTTTAATTGAAGATTTAAGTATCATTCAAACGATTTCCTCTTGGATATATTTTTCTAGTTTGAGATCAGTTTTTCTAAAAGTGTTTCTTGAAAGATCATTTCAGTATTGGAAAATTCATTTATTGAAAATTAAAAATTAAATTAATTTTATTTTTCTGCATTTCAATTCGTTTCGTTTCTCCACACAAGATACTAAGGTAATCCACTCATTAAGATTTTGTGCTCAAAATTCTTTTTTTTAACCAATTTTAAATATCGCAGAAGAACCAAAAATTAAAAAAAAAACCGTCTTCCAGTTGTTAAGATTTTATTCTCGAAAAGAGAAAGATAAGGAAATGCATGCAAATTCTCTATTGACGCATGAGCACGTCATGCTGCCGGAGCAAACATTTCAATAATAATTAATCCCTTTTCTGACGACATTTTTTTATTGCCCTAAACTATACTCCAAAAAAAGAATATCTAGATATTTACATTTCATTTCAATTGGATGCTTATCTTTTGAAAAAAGAAACAGAATATTTGTTTTGCGTAAGAATTTACTCAATTCACGTGTGCTTATGTTTGAGAAAAACGCAATTAGAAGAATTAATTATTTTTACAATGATAGCGTCTTTCGGCTGTGTAAACGAAATTTGATTATAAAAAGGAGAAACCTTGATTCATCGCTCTCAGAGTACGGAGTGTCACATTTTTTTTTCTAAAATGAGCAAGCTCATTTACTTGAGTTTTTTTGTAGCATGTGCTATATTGGTTCAAGAAATTAGGGCTTCATCAGACGATAATACAAGTGAGTATAAAAATAAATATTAATCGCACTAAAAAAATCTGAATATCAATGAACCTGCCAAAAAAACAAACTTTAGGAATTTGTAATATTGAAATCGCCAGGGTAATTCAGAAAAAAAATTTTGCAACACAATGTATCAAACATTTCTGTCGACTTGATTTGATTATACTACATTTTGAAGATAAATTCAAATAATTTGTTTAATTTATTTTTTTATTCGAAAATTGGGCCTAATAACGTCTGTTCCTTAGACGGTTGCCAAAATGTAACAAATCTTGAATTCCTTGTAGCGAATTATTACAAACTCTTTACTACTAAATTGAACGAGTCTTGTAGTTGCTGGAAATAGTTTTGTATTTCTAAATAAAAAAATATTATAAATCCTAAATTAGGCCACGCTTTTTGAAAATAAAGTCACTTTGCAGTCACTTTTATGGATAGAGAGATAGCTTTGGTAACATTTTTGTCAATAAATTATAGCAAATTAAATTGAATTATCTAAATATTGAAGATCTTTTCAATTCAGTTACATTATCTTGAAATAACCTCAAATTTGGCTGTATTCAACTTGGTTTTTCCAATATACTCTGAAATCTTATGGATCGGTCAGAATTTAACATAAATTCTTAATTGCATCAAATTCTTTTGGACTCTCTGAAATTCGAAACAAAATCGTTTAAATCATAACTTTTTTTTTGTAATTCTTGTTTTTTTTTCTTTTTTTGAAATCTTATTAGGTGACTTGTCCTTCAATGATTGGAAGTTTTTCGTTTTTTTTTGGGATGGAGGAATTTCCTTTTTTCCTTTTGTAGGAAACTAATATTCTATTCTTCCTAATCGAAAATCCACCTACAGGCGTGAAAATTTGATTACGTAGTTAAAAATGTATTTAATTATTTGAAAAGGCACCTTTTTTCAAATTAACCTATTTTGTTGTATTCTTTAAAATATGCTTTTCCAACATCAAACTGAACAATCCGATTTCTGGTTTGAACTTGATCGGTTTTATCAAAAATTGGATATTATGGTGAAAAATCGGAGTGTTCGGTTGAACATTTTATTATTCTCATGGAGAATACAACTGTCACCGAAAAGATTTGCCTTTTTGGGTTAAAAATCAAACAATATGATTTAAATTTGTTTCCTCTTCAGACTGAAAAGTCTTTAGGCCTTAGAAATTCAACCTTTTTGGATAAAAATCATCTTTTTGATTCGAAAATTCATTTCTTTTGGTGGAATTTATATCTATATTGTTCAGGATTGCAAGTGTTTGGTTAAAAATTGATCTGTTTTGGTGTAGAATTGAATTGTTCTGCTGAAAATTTGTCTTTTTGAATAAAATTTAGCAGTTTTTGATATAAAATTGAAACCTTGTTTTATTTTAAATATCAGTTATCACGTTTTTCTTTCATGTAATATCTTTTTACTTTAACTTAATTCCTTTTTTTTTTAATTTCAAAATGAATTTTTTTTTGGTCGAAAAATAAACTATATTTTTTCCATTGAGAATTAATCTTTCTTGAATCAACACTCAACTACTTGATTGAAAGTGGAACTGTTTTGTTGAATTTTGTTAAACTCAATTGAATTATTTCGTCAAAAATCAAACTATTTCGTTAAAAATATGACTACGTGCCCGAAGCGGAAATCCGGTTAAAAACGCGACTACATTTTTCAAAATTCAACCATTTAATTGAAAATTCAACTAGTTTGTTAGATATTTATACCTTTTTCTTCAAAGTTCAACTTGTTTGTTAAAGCTGTGTTCAAGTGTATTTGATAAGTGTTTACTTTTTTTTTTGTTTCAAAACGCAGCTTAGTGATTGAAAAATCTGCTTTTTCGCTTGAAAATTCCAGTTTTTGAGTTTGAAGGTTAACTTTCTTCTGAAACATTCATTTATTTAGCTTTGATACTCAACTGTTTTGGTAAATCTTATCTCCTGCGGTGAAAGATTAAGTTTGTAGGGTTGAAAATTTAATTATTATACAGTGAATGTAATGTTTTTCGACTCGAAATCTTAAGATGATTGCCCTATTCAAATATGGATCAACTTTTTTGTTCAAAATACATAATTTCGGTTTGGAGGTTCAAGTTTTTCGTAAAAAATTGAACTTTTTCCTAAGAAAATGTAACATTTCTTCAGAAAATGCACTCATTTGTTGAAAAACACATGTATTTGTTTTGACCTATTTACTATTCTTTTCATAATTTCACAGAAAATGACATATTTCAAAAAATTGATATGCAATCAACCGTGGGTTATAAATTATCTTTTTGCATTGCAAAATTAGATGTTCGTTTCAATAATTCAACTTTGGGCTCCTCTTGAATGCACATCGATCATTATTTGTCCCTTCTATCCCATTTCCACGGTAGAAATTATTCATTAGGGACGTATTTTATTAACATTTCAATAATAATATATTATATTCTATATTTTTATTACATTTTGATGTCATTCATTTTTGTATTATAAAATAATACTTCTTTCTTCCTTGCCGGTTTTGATTGCAACGTGTGAAGCATCAATAACGTGGCTTACGATGATACATTACACAATTTATTTTTCCTTGAGATTCGAGAAAAATAATTAAGTATCAAAAACTTGTGCAATATAACCTCATTTATTTATGCGTCACGGAGGAATCGAAACGACAATTTGCTTCCGAAATCAGTAAATGCATTAACGAATAGATCTTATGTTTATAATACATTCGTATGGAAAGTTGCTTTTAGAATTTTAATGTCGGGATTCAAAAAATAACAAAAAAATTTTTTAATTAATGATATATTGAGTTAAGTATTTTTTGAACAGAAACACCATAAGAGGTGTTTCTGTATTACTGTGTATTCTGTGAATAATAAAATTCTAGCAGCAAATGCAAAAAAATATTTGAAGTTGACATAAGATGATCGGATATGCCTCGGGGCACCTCGAATTTCAGACGTTGCACTAGTCCTTTCTCATAGCGATGCGCGCGGCTCAGAAGTTTGAGCGCGCTCAGGGCGCGCGTCTATCAAATCTCGTACTCGGCGCTCGATTTGAATTCGTCGAGAACGTTAAATTTTCTACATTTTCTTCAAATCTAATATGTATTATAACGATCAATGAGATTTTTCAACTTTACATTGACTTTTATTGTATTTGTTAGGGATGTCACTTTCAAATTCATTGCCAGAAGGGCAATAGTTTCTACCCGAACCACAAAAAGGTGCATTCAGAGTTTGATCAGACAATATTAAATTTTTCCAAATAAATTCAATCTGGAGAGTTATTGGATTATAAAAATTGCCCGAAAAAGAAAGTACCGCGTAAGTACAAGGCTTATTATAGTGAGCGGAGATTCATCGACACATGTGAGCAGCAAGTCTATCCCGTACAAAGCGGCACCCACCAGATGCCTACAGTCTTATGACGGGCGGCCAACATGCCGCCATATTTACGACGTATCGCTCGCGGCGTCTCCACGAATAATCGGATTTTTTGAATAAATGATAGTTTTCAGGATTGACTCCTGTCCAGGTACACAGAACCCTTGACATTTTGAGTCAAGAAACACTGAATTAAATGCGACAGTTAATCCTGTACAGGGCGAAGAAATTACCGATGGCTCCCACGCTTTCCTACTATTTTGGCAATTTCGATAGAAGATACAATTCAAGATCAAACTAAAGAGAAAGAAGAGCATCCACCTGCAAGCCTTCTCTTTCCTCGGATCGCACCACGCCTGAATATATTCCACGATTATTCCTTTAGTGAAGTAGATTTTGAGAGACAATAGTAGATTGACCAGGCGGTATCGCACGTCAAACAACGAATGACGAAACATGGCGGCCGATCGTTCCTTCCAGCGAGAAGCACCGACCCCGTACCATGATACGCGAGCTAGACGCGACGGAAAGCAGGGACTGCGCATATGTGCCAACAGCGGACATCACTATGCCCCTCTCTAAGTTATGTTTGAATTCCGCAAAATACCATGTGTCGAATACATCTGAAGCGTATTCATGAATGGATATTCCATTCCAGATATTTCTGAACAGGCGGGAGTCCCATCCACCCAATTATTCAGAATTCCTCAGCATCTCGATGGTAACTCTGCCTTCCTCTAGACCAGCGCCTTACCTGTCTAATTTGTGTGAGTAATAAGTCGCCCTCATCGTCTCAAGACGAATACGAAATACAGATAAGAAAAAAAAGGAATAAATATGAGTAAAGAGATTAATTAACACGAACTCCGTTGTCTGGCAAGTATCTTGGTTCTTCGTGGAACCACATCCTAACCTCAAACATGTTTGAATGATATTTATCCCCTACTAGTTTACATTGAATTTAACTAATAATTCAAGACATTTAGATATGGTTCAAATCAACCCAAGTATCTTAGAGCAGCAGTATCTAGCTCATTTTGTCATTGCTGACTACTCTGGCTGCTCGCAGTCAACCCTATGGTTGATTCGTTGGTCAATGTTCATTTCCCGAAGGGGATTTGCTCTAGCTTTGGATAAATTTATATTATCTTGTGCGGGTATTCAAATACCCTGTCACAGTACACGGAAAGGGAAATGGGACGTCTGCGCGCTCCGCACTGGGATGGTTGTCTGCTCTGATGCGTGGACGCCTGAATGCCCGTTTCTCGGCGTGTGGCGCGGCAAGTCAACTCGTTCGTTTA
>WSXT02190432.1:0-19896 GCA_011762715.2 Neuroterus valhalla
AAAGCCTTTTTTGCATAATGGTTTTTTTTTGGTGTGTGGCCCCCCTCTTCGCCTCCCCCCCCCCCCCCCCCCTATTCATAAATCCTAAATTGAGTAGTTTGAGGATGACCCTCAAGTTTCCATTTTTAAATTTACTTGAAAATTTTGTTTACCACTGAGAGATTCATAATTCGGCCTTTTTTCAAATTGACAGTACTCAGTCCCCATTTTAAAAATGGCGCTGATAAGGCCCACACGAGTCTTTCTATTTTCAAAAATGAATTAAATTATAACAGGGCACAAAAGGGCTTTAAAATATAGATATTTGTCATTTTTCATGAACACGCCGTCAACCTAACCTCAATCTTGATAAATAAATTAAATCCTGAATTCATATACATTTCATAGAATGATAAAAATATACAAAATTGTGGTACTAAAGTTGTGCAATAATTTTATTTAAAAATGGAATCTCAGTACATACATTTTTCACAGCTTCTTATACCAGTTAAAATACAAATATCTATCAAAGAATCCGGCGATGTTATAAAAAAATATTAAAAATCCGGCAAGAGGTGCTACTTAAGGATCAGGAATTTCATCAGTGTGTGATTGGTAAGACCACATCATATTATTTATAATAATTTATTAATTAAAAGAAATTCTCTTTCAGACGCATTTTGACAATAAATCCCAAAAAAGCGTTCCTGAGAAGGCCACAAACGCAGGAATTTTGATTGTTTTATTAAATGTCATAGACTAGGGTGGTGTGGGCGCAAGGAGCGCCTCACGATAAGGGTTCGGAACACCAAAAAATGTCTGTGTGGTTCATTTAATCATCTAGAAACAGATTTTACATAATATTGTGAGCTAACTCTAAATTTTTGTTTCCAACTGCTTTTCCCAATTGTTTTAGATTTATGATAATCAATCAAATAAATGTTCCTTCATAAAAGTAGTTTTTATTATTATTATTTTTGCATGGGACTGTCTATCGCCTGAAAATTGCATAATTCGATAATTCGAATTTTTCGCCACTTCACATAATGAAAGTTCCACTATATTCGAAAAAATATGTAGAGACAAACATTTGAATATACTTGATGCAGGTATAATTTTTTTTTATATCCTGTCACAGCCCTTGTTCAACTACCTGCTTCGACTACCTGGTATCGGCAAATTGCCATGCACTCACACCATTTTGATGACCCAGTTTCTATCAGCGATCCCAAATTCAAAGAAACCGCCATTTGCAATTGAAAACTATAAGGGATCGGCGAACAAACAGGGTCGTTTACCCTTTCAAATTTAGGTCAACATTTTTCTATGGGAAGTAGGAACGCACACATTCATCCACTCTTATATATATGTGTGTGTATATATAACTGTGTGTGTACATGAAACGAGATGAGAAATTCCCAGTCGGCATTGAATTTCAATCCTCTTCCTTCTACCTGAATCGAAAATTAAATTTCTTATTTCACATATATGTCATGAAATTAAAATTCAGATTCTAAAGATATTATGGTCGTTCTAATCAACAGGAAGAATAATTTTCACCCAACAGTTGCTTTTTAACCTATAAAGATGGAATTTCTACCGAAAAAGATGCATTAACAAAAAGACGAAATTTCATCAAAAATATGAAATTTTTAAACCAGAAGGATGATTTTTCTATGAAATAGTTACATAAGTTGCATTTAAATCCCAGAAATATGAATGTTTAGCAGCAACAACTAATTTACCCCAAAATAACATGAATTCTGAACAAGAGATTCGAATTTCAGCTAAAAAAGAACACTTTTCAACCCTGAATGAATGATTGAAATTTGCAGGTAAAAAAATAATTTTGAACCACAACTGGGATAATTAAATGTCAATTTGAATATTGGATCTTTGAAAGAAAAAAATGATTACTCTACCACATAAGATTTTTATTTTAATTTGAGATAATCCAATTTAATCCTCAAAGACGAATTTCCAACAAGGTATTTCAATTATCAAATATGACAGATTATAATAATAATAAATAATAATAAATAAATAACAAACATTAATAATAAATAATAAAATAAAAAATAAATAAAAATAAAATAATAAATAATAATTATTTGTTTTCCTATTGAAAGAATGACATTTCAACAATATGATTTGATTTCGAACCGAAGAATTTAATTTTTCACTATCAAAGTTTAACTTTTAACTTACAAAAATGATGTTTTCTACTAGAAAAGACAGATTTTTCCCAAAAAAGTATTCAAAACACAAAAAGTTGATATTCCTACCAAAAAAGATAAATTTTCGTACGTTAAGAATGGAAATTATGTTAATTTATTAATTTTTATTTATTATTTCATTTTCTTGGAATTCCATCCAAAATATTAAATTCTCAAATCAGATAGACAAATTTGCTGAGAAACAGTTGTATTTCCAACCTAAAATAGCATTGCTCAAGCAAAATAATTAATGTTTCCCACAAAAATATGAATTCTTAAAAAAAGTTTTGAATTTCAAATAATAAAATCACACTTTAACCATACATGAGTCATTTGAAATTCTAGTTCAGAATATTAATTTTCATTAAAAAAATTTTCATTTATCATTTCTCATGATTTTTTCAATATTTGTTATAATTTTAAAATTTATGATAAGCATTGATATTGCAACAAGTAAATTTCAATCTTCTTGTTCTTATAAATATCACAATTTATGTCACTTTTTAAAATAAACCATTTTTCATTTCAACATTTTTTTCGTACCTCGTATAGTTTTATTGGAAATTTGACTTTTTTATTTGGAATGTTGTTCTTTACGATTAGAACAAAAAATATGCTTCTCAATTTTATTATTATTTTTGCCAATAAAAGGGAAAATACGTGTTCGATCAAAAAATAATCAGAATAAAATTTGTAGATCTTTCTAAAGTGAACAATTTGGTTTCTAAACAATTTTTTACTGTGTCACACCATTTGGCCACAAAATGAATTTTTTAATTTTTGTATTGTTTTTGCAACTAAATCCAAACCCACGTATCCTATCAAAAAATAGCTGCACACAAATTTGTTGAACTTTTTTAGGTGGGCAATTTTTTCTTTTAACTTTTTTCCGTATCTCCCATAGGTTGATCGGAAAATGGAATTTTTGAATTTTAAGTACTTTATTTCTATGGGTAAAACCATAACCTTTGGTCCAAAAAGGCTGGTTAAATATGAATTTTTAATACAAGATTTAAATTTCAACAAAAGAGATCACCTTTTAACCTAAAAAAAATATTATTTGAATTTTCAGTGATCAATTTTCAACCAAAAATAAAACAAATTTTCTAGATAATAATGACATTTTTTACCATGATTCGAAAAATTGTATATCAACTCCAATAATAAATTTCCAGAGAAAATTATTCTTTCCCTAATGAAGATTTTTATTTTGCGAATTCCGAACAAAGTGGTTTGATGATCACAACAAAGATGATTGGTTTTTTCAACAACAAAAAAATGAATTCCCAACGAAAGACTCTAGTTTTTTCTCAAAAAGACCACTTGTGAACCGAAAAAATTACCATCATTTGAATTTTCAATTTTCCTCTCCTTTCTCTTTTCCTGTCCTTACTCTGAATCTAGTCTCCACAAACATTTCTTTTAGCCTTTCAATCAGCCCCTAATCCATTCCTCTTTCTTTAATTGCTTGCTACAACATCCTCCTGTTCACTGAGTCGAAAGCTACTCTAAAATCTACGAACAGGGCCACTAGTTCACTTCTCCTCCGCCCCAAGTTCCTATTTATGAGATGTTTTAGGACGCGAAAGTTATCATTTGTTCCCATTCCTTTCCTAAATCCCGTCTGGTTGTGTGGAATACTAACTCTCTCTTCTACCTGACTCTCTAACCTCTTCCTGAGCACTTCCGCATCGATCCTATCTCTCTCCTCCCCATACTTTGTTACAGATTCTACACATTTCCATTCTCCTCCCCATACTGTAGAGCCTCTTTCACTTCCCCCCAGCTTATATCCTTCTTTCTCTATCACCTTCTTCTCTGCTTCTCTAGCCTTTCTATCTTCCCCTCCTAACAGTCCTTTGAAGTACTCCACCCATTCACCCATTTTCATATCCTCATCCACTCCCTTCCTTCTCCCTCTTTCACCATTTATTACCTCCAATACCTTCCCTTCCTTTACTGCTTCCTCTACCTTTTCCATATATCTTCCCTTTTTCTTCTGCCTTTTGTCGTATAACATTCCTTCATACTCTCGTTTTCTCCTACTGTACTTCTTTTCGCCTATCTTCCCTTTTCTCTATTCTCTCACACTTTCCTTTATTTTCTCTCTACCTTCCTTATATTCCTCATCCCACCAACCTTTTCTTTCTATGTCCCTTCCCCCTTTTGATCCCACCGCCTCTTCTACCTTATCAATCAGCTGGCCGCTTTATTCTTTCTATTATCTTGCCTACACTTTCCTCTTCATTACCTCTTAAATTCTCATTCTTCATAGTTTCCCCGAATTCTTTCAACTTTGTTCTCCCCCAGCGCCCTATATTTTTCTTTCTCACCTTTCTTCCTTTCTTCTTACCTCTAGAATGTTAATGACCTCCTCTTTTCAATTTTTCTGTTACGAGGAAGTGATCAGAGCCTATCTCATCACCTACTTCCATTACCACCATTCATCATTACTCCATCCTTTTGTTCCGCCATCTTCCTCTGATCCCTATTCTACCACAAGATCCTTTCTCCACCCTGATACCACGCCACTCATCCCTCTCCCTTTCTCATGTTCTTTTCATGCTTCTTGAATCTTCCAAGCATATCCTCTAGGTAACTTTTTTCTATTCCCTTCCAATCTTTTTCTTCCATCCATGTTGACCAGTCAATGAGAATTATTATCAGACTCCTGCTGCCAATTGGTTACTCGCTCAGTGTAAAGAAAAAAAAAATAACCTAAAATAACTCGTTTACCATGATGAAACGTAAACGAGTTAAGCCCACCCCGAAAGGGATTTGGCTTAATGGTATAATAATAAATAAAAAATAATGTCTCGCTCAACATTATAACGTCCCATTCTTTCAATCCCTCCCAGAAACTATAACCCTTGTTTTTTATTCCCGAAACATTCCAAAACGCCACTTTCACTTCTCTTTCTTTTCTTGTCTATTCTTTTCCCTCCTTTGCTTTGTTTGACAGACTTCTAAAACTTCTTTTCTCTCGTCCCAGATCCTCATGCCTCCGTTTACCCATATCCTATCCCTCCCTAGTCCTATCCTGCGACCTTTTCTTCTTTCTTTCCACGCACTTCACCCTATCATCCATTTTTTCCATCTCTCCTGCCAAGTCATATCTTCTTCTATTCTCTCTGTTCTCCCTTTTAGCAGTCTCTTTTTACCCATTATTCCATATCTATCTTCCCCACTTCCCAATTTTACCAAAAACATACATTTATCCTCCTCTTGTATCCCTCCTATTCTCCTTCCCCCTTCCACCCTTACTTTTGCTTCACTGTCACTAATCACCTTCCTTACTACTTCCTCTCCTGTTCCACTGTTTACTTCGACACTCTTGCTTACTGCGTTCTCCCTTTTTTCTTTTTATGTGCCCTCCTTCTATTCGTATTTCATTCTCTCTGAATCTCCTATGCACATTTTTATCGTCTATCTGCGCGTCTATTCCATCTTTATTCACTTTCTCGCTACTTACTATCTCCTTCATACTGTGCTCAGTCCTTGTTTCTAATTTACTCAATCTATCTTCTTTTGCTGCCATTTCTATTTTCCTACGTTCTTCATTTTTTCTCAGTTGATTATTTTCGCTTTCTAGTTTTTTCCATACTTTCTCTTTTCCATTTTCCCACTCTTCCCAATTATTTTGTAATTTTTTAACCTCCTTCTTGATCTCATCCCCTTCCCTACTTGAATCATCTAGTCTCCCACACTTTTCCTCTCTCAATTCTTTTATCTTTTTTACTATGCAAGCGTGACACCAGGGGCCTCTCCATAGGGCGAGGACCGCAGTCACGTTGATGGCCGATATGTCTTACTCACAGACGCAGCTACTACTCGTGAGTGCCAGACGCTTCCCCGCAATCACGCAATGACATAGTATATGAATAGCGGTCTCATCATTCTTACCAGACAGGTGACAAAGGGAAATATCTGCAAGAATTCATATTCAATCGTTGCAGAATACTTGTTTCAAATTGGTAAAAAAAAACATTTCTTTGTTGCTGAAGATTCATGATTACAGATGATGATTCAACTTTCTGATTGTAAATCAAGTTTTGTGATGAAAATTTAACAGAATTCTAGAAAAATCTTTTCGAGACTTTGAATTTAATTATCTGGTAGCAAACTAAATTTCTTTTTTTAAAATTTGATTATTCATTTAGAAATAAAGGTTTTTCGGTAAAAGATAACTTTTTTGTAAAAATCATATAATTGGGATGGAAATTTAACTATTTTGTGGATCATTCATTTTCTCGACTTGAAATTCAACAATTTGGTAGAAAATGGAACTTTGGTTTCAAAATTTTACTATTGATTACTAAATTTAACGATTTGGGAGAAAAACACTTCTTTGGTTAAAAATCATATTTTCGGGTTCAAAATTCTAATTTTTTTTAAATTCGAATATTTAGTTACAAAACCATCCTTCCAGTTGAAAATTCAACTGCTTAATGAAAAGTTGAATTATTTTCTTGCAAATTAACTTCTTTCTTCAGAATTCAACTGTTTGTCAGAATATAAACTTTTTTTTTTTAAATCATATTTTCAGGTTAAAAAAAAGATTCTTCTGTAGATAATTTGTCTTTTGACTTAAAACTCAAGAATCTGGTAGAGAATTCAACTTTTTGGTTGAAAATTTAGCTATTCATTCAGAAATCACCTGTTTCAAGAAAAATATTTTTTTTCGTAGAACATATATCTTCTAGTAAAAAATGCAACTGTTTTGTGGAATTTTTGGCTTAAAAATTCGAGAATATATTCTTTTCAACTTTTTTGTTGGAAAATCATATTTTGGACTTTGGAAATCCTACTTTTATGTTAAAAATTCGAGTTTTCCTCTTTATTTTCGAAAAATTGGTGGAAAATCAAAATTTGAAATTGAAAATGAACTTCATAGTAGAAATTAATATTTTAGGTACAAAAATAAATCGTTTAATTAGAAAAATCAACTTTTTGATTCGAAGTTGAACAATTTCTTCTTGAAATTGACTGTTCGGCAGAAAATAATCTTTCATATAGGAAAATCATATTTTTTTCTACTGTTTCCATTTTTTGTCTTGAAAATCCCAAAATTTTGTGGAAATGAAATCTATCTGGTTACAAATAACTTTTTTGTTGAAAGCTTATATTTTTGATAAAAAATGAAATGGTTCTAGAACAAAATTCAACTATTGAGTCAAAAGTAAAACTATTTCTTTTCTTATTCTACTGTTTGTAAGAACATAAACTTTTTTGCAAAGAAATAACATTTTGGCGTTAAAAATCCTAATGTTTTGTAGGAAATTCGTCATCCCTAGGGATTTTGATTTTTCCAAAAAAAAAGACAAATTTTTCATTTCTGTATGACATGATTTCTGAATAATTTACTGTTCAGTATGCAAAACTGATAAATTTTAGGATAAAATTTAAACAAGATTAAAAAAAGAAGGGAGCGTATAAATGGCGAAAAGCTGCTTCATCCCCGCGATATTTAAATGCGGAAGCGACCCCTTGAGACCCCTTCATATAACCAAAATGGCCGGTGAAAAATGGTGATTATTCTGCAACGCAATTAAAAATAAACATTTTCAGAATGGATTTTTTATCAAATGTCTGCTTTCTCCAAACTCGGTTAAACTAAATGATTTAAAATTTTCCCAGAAATTTTTATAAATTTGATTATGGAATTCTATCGACGGTAATCAATCATAAATTATGAGTTAGGATGAGAAAATTTTTAATATTGCACTCGGATTTAATTTATAAATTCTGATCCTTATAACACATCAATTTCCAACCGAATGGTTCTATTTCTAAACTTAGTTGGAAATTAATTTATTCCCAAGAATTAACTTTCGGATTTAAAATTAAACTATTTGGTTCAAAAATTCGGGTATTTTGTTGAAAATTCAACTATTTGGTTGAAAGTTACACTACTCTGATAAAAATTCATTCTCTTCAAAAACCGATCTTCTTGGTTGAAAATTCATCTTTGAAGGTTCAAAATTCACCAGTTGGGTTGAAAATTCATCTATTTTTTTGGAAATTTAATCGCTTTGTTGAAAAATCAACTATGTTGTTGAAGTCATCTTTTTTGGTCAAAAATTCAACTTTTACATTGAAAATTCGTCCTTTTCTTAGCAAAATCATTTTCCTGGTTAAAAATTCAACTATTGTGTAAAATTAATCTACTCTGTTTAATGTCACACTATGTTGTTAGAAATTCGAATATGTTTTCAATTTATTCATTTAATGGAATCATCTTTTTTAGTTGAAAATCCAACCGTTTTATTCCGAATTCGTCCTAGTATTAGAAATTGATTTTATTTTTTCCAAATTCACCTTTTTTGTTCAAAGTTTATTTATCACGTTGGGAATCCAAATATTTTTTTCATTTATACATTCGATCATATCGTATTTTTTTCGAAAATTCAACTGTTCTTTTGCGAATTCTTTCTTTTGTTATAGAATTAATCTTCATGGTTAAGAATTAAATTATGTTGCTTATTTATTTATTCATTCAAATCATATCTTCAACCATCCATTTTGATCCGAAATTCAACTTTTTCATTGCAAATTCGTACTTTTGATAAAAAATATATCTTCTTGGTTGAAAATCCATCTATTTTGTCAAAAGGTCATTTATTTTTTGAAATTTCAACTATATCGTTGATGTCGACTGACATTGTTCAGTTATTTTATTGGAAATTAAATTTATGTTGTGGAGATTATCTTTTCCTTTCAAAAATTCATCTATTTTGTTGCAAACTCGTCCTCTTGTTAGAAAATTATTCTTCTAGGTTGGAGATTTAAATTCGCAGGTTGAAAATTAAGCTATTTGGTTAAATAATCTTTTTTTTTTTGAAAGTGTAAATATTTTGTTGGAAATGCATCAATGTTGTTGAAGTCATCTTCTTTGGTCGAAAATTCAACTGTTTTGTTGCAAATTCGTATATTTTTGGGAAAATTAATCTCCCTGGTTGGAAATTCAACCATTGTGATTAAAATAATCTACTCTATTAAATGGTTAATTATTTGGTTGAAATTTCAACTATTTTTTTAATTTCTTCATTCCATCGAATCATCTTTTTTGAAATTATTTTTCAACCGTTTTGTTGCAAATTCGTCCTTGTATTAAAAAAGGATTTCCTTGGTCGAAAGTTCACCTTTTTCGTTTAAAGTTTATTTATCAAGCTGAATTCAACAATTTCCTTAATTTATTCATTCAATCATATTATATTTTTTATCATCTTTTTTTGTCAAAAATTCAAAGGTTTCTTTGTAAAATCTTCCTCTTATTATAGAATTAATCATCGTATCAGAAATTCAATTATGTTGTTTATTTATTTATTTATTCAAATCATTTTTTTCTGACAATCTATTTTGGTCCGAAAATCATCTTTTTCTTCTTCGTTTCAAATTCTTACTAAAAGTTCAATTAATTTGTTGAAAATTTAACTATGTTGTTGAAGCCTTCTTTTTTTGGTCGAAACTTCAACTGTTTAGTTGCAAATTTGTCCTCTAGTTAGAAAATTATTCTTCTTGGTTGAAGATTCAACTTTGAAGGTTAAAAATTCATCTATTTGTTAGAAGTGAAATATTTTGTTGAAAATTAAACTATTTGGTTCATTTCTTTCTTTCACAAAAATCCTCTTTTTATTCATCATTTTTTGGCAAAAATGCAACTGTTTCGTTGCGAATTTCGTCTCTTTGTTGGAAAATTAATCTTCTTGGTTAAATATTAATCTTTGAAGGTTAAAAATTGAACGATTCCATGGAAAATTCATCTATTATTTATCTATTTCGTGAAAAATTCAAATGTTTTGCTGCAAATTCGTCTTTTTGTTATAGAAAATTCATGTTCTTGGTGAATATTCAACTATTGAGTAAAAATTCATTTGTTTGTAAAAAGTCTAAATGTTTAATTAGAAATTCAAATATTTTGTTAACTCATTCATTTGATCTATTCATTTTCTATGTCACCTTTTTCGTCATCTTTCTTGGTCAAAAATTCAACTACTTTGTTGCAAATCCATCCTATTATTAGAAAATTGATATTCTTATTTGAAAATTTAAATGTGGTGTTAAAAATTATTCTCCATTTGGTAGTTTAAATGTTTTTTTGAGAATCATCTATTTTGTTACAGTCATATGTTTTTGCCCTCTTTAAATTCAAATCTAAGTTAAGGTCAAAAAAGTCAAAATACAATTTTATTTTTTATACAGGGCTAAACAAATATTTTCCTGAGTTCATCGAACAGCAAACATCAAACAAAGAATTAAATAAGACCTAGACCTATTCCACAAACATTGCCTTAGATTTCAGGAGGAACATTTTCTTAAAAAAAAGAAAAAGAACAATAGTCCGAATGCTTGTAATTGAAATTAGTATTATTTTATTTAAATATCATTATTTTCAACTAATACTCAATATGTAATAAATAAATTTATTTCTAAATTTTCTCGTATAATATTCAATTTTTTTCTTTATTAAGTCGTTCTTGGTTAATTTATTCGTTCTTTGATCTCATGCCGCAAACTATTCATTCTTACTTTGGACATTCAGAGAACTTCCGGGTTCTAATATAGACCCTATTGATTTTCTTCAAGGTCGTGAATAGAATGTTCTACTCTAGCTCTAGGTCTAGGTCCACGTTCTATAAAAAAAACACCCATCATTTTTCAACCAATTAGTTGAATTTCCCATTTAAAAATGGAGATTTTCAACAAAGAATAAACATTTTCAACAAAAAATAAAAAAGTTAAATTTCCACACGAGAATCAAATGATAATATCCCAATAAATAAAGGAATTTTCAACAAAGTAGTTTAACTTCCAATCAAATTGGTTATTTTTCGAACGAAAATGACCATTTTTTAACAAAAAAGATGAATCCTCAAGAAACAAATCAATTTTCCACCTAACATTTTCGTTGTCAGCCATTGAGATAAATTTTGTACAAAAAAGGATGAATTCTTAATAAAATACATAAATTTCCATCAAAGTACATGAACTTTCATCAAAATGGATGAACTTTCCTCTGAGAAATATAAAATTCTAAGGTAAAATGGGATAGTTGGATTTTTACTTAAGAGAAAATTAATTTTTAACCAACAAGATTTTCAAAAAAAAAAAAAAAAAATACATAAATTTTCATGAAAATACATAATTTTTCAACAAAATACGTCCATTTTTATCAAAATAGTTGAATTTTCCACTAAAAGAATATATTTTTTAGGGGAAAGGGAATAGTTGAATTTTCACTTGATTCAACAAATATTTTCGAATAAACAGTAATATTTTTCAAGAAATTACATAAATTTTCATGAAAATATTTATTTTCCCCTGATAAATACAAAGCCAGAAAGTTAATTTTTGACCAAGAAGACGATTATTAAAAAAAAGACCTAAATTTTCATCAAAAACATAAATTTTCATTAAACTAGTTGAGTTTCCCCTGAGAAACAAAAATTTCCAAGGCAAAATAGGATAGTTGAATTTTCATTCAAAAGAAAATCAATTTTCAACCAAGAAGATGGTCAACAAAAGAAAATACATACATTTGAAAAAATACATAAATTTTCAACAAAATTCATTAATTTTTTTAAAAATAGTTGAAAATCCACTAAAAATATAATTTTTTGAAAAGAAATGGAATAGTTGCATTTCCACTTGATTCAAAAAACATTTTCAACCAAAAAGTAGAAGTTTTCGAGAAATTAGGTAAATAGATTTTAATCAAAACAGTTGACTTTATCTATAAGACATATAATTTCCAAGGAAAAATGGAATGGTTTGATTTTCACTTAAAAGGAAATTAATTTTTACCCACGAAGATTTTCAACAAAATAAAAAGCGTAAATTTTCAGAAAAATACATACATTTTCAACAAAATACAACAATTTTCATCAAAATTGTTAAATTTTCCACTAGAATATAAATGTTTAGGGAGAAATAGAATATTTGAATTTTCACTAGACTAAAAAAATATTTTCAACCAAAAGATAGAATTTTGAAGGAAATACATAGATTTCCATCAAAATAGTTCAATTTCCCCCCGAAGAATATAAATTTCCGAAGGGGAAATGGGACAGTTGAATTTTTATACTTGAAAGAAAATTAATTTTCAACAAGAAATATGAATTCTCAACAATATACATAAATTTTCATGAAAACATATCATTTTTCATAAAAATCGTTGCATTTTCCACTAAAAACATAAATTTTCAAGGAGAAATGGAATAGCTGAATTTGTACTTAGTTCAAAAAATGTTTTCAACCAAAAAGTAGAATTTTCAACCGCGAAGATTTTTAACAAAATGAAAAACTTAAATTTTCATAAAAATATGTACATCAATTTCCAACAAGTACAAAAATTTATACATTTTCCAGGAAAAATAGGATAGTTCAATTTTCATCTGAGAGAAAATAAATTCTCCACCAAACAGATGAATTTTTAACAAAATACATGCATTTTTAATCAAATAGTTACATGTTACACTAAAGGATGTACATTTTTAACCAAAAATATAAATTTTCATCGAAAAGTGGAATAGTTACATGTTCACATGAAAAAAAAAATGTTCAACCAGGAACATGAATTTTCAATCTTCAACCAAAAAATCAATTTTCAACAAAGTTTTTGCACTTTGAAACAAATTTTTCTATTTTCTAGCAAAAAAAAACAAATTTCAAACCAAAATAGTTGAAGTTTCAACTAAAAAGGATTAATTTTTAACGAAACAACAGGTGTATTATTCACCAAAAAGATAAATTTCCTATACTGAAAGAGATTAATTTTTTAACAAAATACATAAAGTTTCAACTAGTTGAATTTTCGTTCGTAAATAATAATTTTCAACTAAAAAGATAAATTTTCAACATGAATGATGAATTTTCAATCAAAGAATGAATTTCGATTATCGGTTGGAAAAGTATAATTTTTAGTTAAAAATTGAACTATTAGGTTGCAACTTCATCTGTTTAAGTTGAAAATTCAACTATTTTTTCGAAAATTTGTTGTTTTTCTGCTTGAGAACCAAAGAATTTGAACTGAAGTGTAACTAATTAGTTAAACATTTTCTTTGTGTATGAAGATTCCACATTCAATCTGAGACTTCATCTTTTTGGTTGAAAATGTATATTTTCAGTTGAAAATTGAACTATTTGGTTGAAAATTTACACCTATTTTGTTGAAGTCATCTTAGTTGGTCCGAAATTCGATTGCGTTTTTGAAAATTGATCCTTCCCGTATTAGATTTATCTTTTTGGTTGAAAATTTAACTTTTAGGTTGTAAATTTACCTGATTAGTAAGATTGTTCAAAGGTAAATTCTTTGCTTTAATATCAACCACTGTTTTGAGAGAATGTTGAACTCTTTCGTTGAAAATTTATTTTGAGGTTGTAGTTACGTTGAAGTTAAACCGATTTCTGAAAAACCTATTTTTTGGTTAAATATTCATCATTCAGGTAGCGATGTCATATTTTTGGTTAGAATTCAATTTTTCCTAAGTGAAAATTTAACTTTTCCATTTCTGGTAAAACATATATTTTTTAGCTGGAAATTAACCTATTTTTTCAGTCATCTCTTTTTGTTGGAAGTTTCTGTCATTATTATTATTAATTCCTATGCTTTGAAAAATTATAATTCCAAGAAGATTCACATATTTCCCAAATTTTAGATTATGTTAGCGTTCTGCACAATACATTGTTATTATAAAACAAAGATAATTATCATTTGATAAGATTTAGAATCTTTTTACCATTCTGTATTGTGATTGTTTTTTTTTGTGAGAAATTTGGTATTTTTATACGACATAGATTAGATTTTAAAATTTAAAGATGATTTGCATTCCTTACAGTTTTAGGTTATGTTATCGCTTTATACCAAAAATGGGTATTTGAAAACCCGAATCATCATACAGTTCGAACAAAATTCGCAAGTTTTGAATAGTTAGAGCTAGTTAGTGTTCTTCTTGAAAGAAACGAGTATTTATTTCAAACAATTAGGGTTTATAAGAGATTTACAACATTCAAAAGACGACTTCCAATTGCGTGGAACAATTTCTTAGTTATGTTAATAAAATTTACTGAAATCGGTTATTTGAAACAAAAATCATAAAATTCCAAAGAAGAGTTACAATTTAGAACCATTTTTGGTTATGATATGTAAGTGCTCTTAGTGCTTTACGTCAAGAATTTGTATTTTCATTCAGGAAAATAAAAAAATTTGGCATATTATCATTCAGAGTCATTGAACCAACAATAACTGAAGTTTTATTCCTGAAATCAGTACTTTAATTTAAAAAATGGTTGGATTTCAGGGAAGATAAAAAATTTTGAACAATTATAGGTTATGTTCTAGAGTCATTTTAACTCGCCAACATCGCTGCCAGACAAAAGTAGCCTCTCTGCTTCTTCGTCACATATGCAGACATAAATGGCTCACAAAGGTCGTAAAAATTGAAGGGTTGAGTATGAGCCCTCAGCCTCGAAAAAGGTTCCTTGGGGAAAGAGAGAGAAAATTTGGTGGAAGGGAGAAGTGGAAACGGAGAGAAGATAAGGAAGGGGCGAAACAGGAAGAGGATCATAAAAAAAGATGTAAAGAGCTACATACAGAGCTGGCCTTAGCAAAATGATGCCCGTGGGTTATCATACTTCCCTCACCCACTTTTCGATTTAAATAAAAAACTAATATTTTATTTGTTTGAAACGAAGAAAAATGATAACAGAAATTATTCTATCTATTGTATTTAATTTCAATTTTTCTTCTTCATTTTCCATTGCGAAATTATACTTTACCTACATCTCCCTCGAACTGGCCGTCATGGCGCCCCATAGTGGGTCGAAACGTCAAAATTTGTTTCAAAAGAGCCTAGAGCCCAGAATTATTGATCGATTTAAAAAATTTATTTAGTTCTCTGAACTTAATTCCAAATAGAGAAAAGTGACATTTTCACAACTTCCTTTATCTTTCCGCAAAAAATATAAATCTATGTATATACACATAACCTAACATAACATAACCTAAAATTTCAGAAATATGTGAATCTTTTTTTAATTGTAAATTTTGAAAGTATGGAAATAACGATCCCTAAAGAAAACATGAGATGAGAAGAGGTTAATTCATAAAAAAAGGTTGATTTTCAAGTAAAAAAAAATATATTTTTAACCAAAACTAGAAAAGTTGAATTTTTACTCAACAAAAATTTCATTTTAACCAAAAAGATGGCATCCCAACGTAAATAATGAATATTCAACTGCAAAATAAGTTTTTTGAATCGATTCAACTTCGGAGTTGAACCAACAAAATATCATACCAACATAATCAATAACCAACAATACCAACATAATTCATAAATTCTCAACCGAATAGTTGAATGTTTAAATGAAAAAACATACATTTTCAACCAAAAATGGAATCGAATTGAAAATTAGTGCACAAAGCCCAAAATTTGTTAAAAATTAATATTTTGGTTAAAGATTCATCATGAGAATTGGAAAATCATCTTTTTGGTTCAAAATTAATTTTTTTCATGTGAAAATGTTAATCTTACATAATTATATTTTGGGTTAAAAATGTGTATATTTTAGTGAAAAATTTAAATTTAACTAATTTCATGAAAATTTATGCATATTGTTGACAATTTATCTTTTTGGTCTAAAATTAATTTTCTTCCGAATGAAAATTCAACTATCCAATTTTTCCGTGAAGATATTTTTCGCTCAGTGGAAAAGTGATCTATCTCATTATAGTTCATGTTTTTTGGTGAAAGTTTAAGCATTTGATCAAAAATTCACCTTCTTCAGAAAAAATTGATCTTTTTGGTTAATAATGCAACTGTTTGATTGGAAAATAATTTGTTCTGCCTAAGATTCCAACTCAAGTATTTTGATAAAAGAGGTTTTTTTTCTGCAAAATTATTTTCTATGCAGAAAATCTATTTTCTCATTCGGAAACTTAACTACTTGCTTGGAAGTTGAACAATTATGATAAATATCCTCATTTTTGTTGAAAATTCATCATTTCGGTTTAAAATTTATTTCTCTGGTTAAGAATTGAACATTTTGAATGGAAATTTTGTTTATCTAACGGAAAATTACAATATTTTACTTTTTTTTCAAAATATACATTTTTTCTGAAAATTAATTTCTTAATAAATTGCACATTCATCTCCATGATTGGAATTTTCATCTCATTTTTGATTTGTTTTTTCTTTGTTCAAAAATACAACACTTATACAATACAATACTTTTATCCAAAAGTTTAATTACATTTTTCAGAATTAATTTCTGTTGGTTATTTATAGTGTCCTCTCACTGATTGACAATTCAAATAATCTGATGAAAATTATCTTTTTTTTGGTGGAAAACGGATCTTTTCTTAGTAGGAGATCCTTTTTTTTTTGTTTGAAAATTCAATTACTAGTTATTATTAGTTGAACTCGTTTGTTGAAAGTTCCCATTTTTTATTGAAAAACAGTCTCTTGGGTTGAAAATTAAACTATTTTGTTGAAAATGTTGTTTATGAAAATTCATTGTATTAGTTGAGAATTCGAATTTATTGAAAAAATTCGTGTTTTAAAGTGGAAAATACATCTAATTGGTACAAAAAACATTTTTTTGTTTCGAAACTCAACTACTCGTGTGGAAGTTAAACTATTTTGTTGGAAATCCGGATTTTTTGTTGTAAAATAATCTCTTTGGTTGAAAATTGAACTATTTTGTTGAAAGTTTTGTTTATAAGAAATTAATTTTATTAGTTAAAAATTCGGTTATGTTGATAAAAATAGGTTGTTTTTTCACTGGAAAATAAATCTCCTCAGTAAAAAAAGTTTTTTTTTTAAACTTAACTAATTCATTAAAAGTTGAAGTATTTTGTTGAAAATTCTCATTTTTTGTTGTAAATTTATTATTTTGGTTAAAAATACATTTCCCTCGTTGAGAATTGAACATTTTAATTGGGAATTTTGTTTTTCCAACGGAAAATTAAAACAATTCCCTCTTGGTTCAATATACCTATATTTTTTTCCTGAAAATTCATGCCTCAATAAATTGCATATGCATATCCATGGTTAGAAATTTCATCATATTTTCGAAAAATTTCCTTTCTTTCTTTGTTCAAAAATTTAACTATTTATTTAAAAGTTGAACCACATTGTTGAGGATTCATTTCCATTGAGGAAAGTATTTTTTGCTGAAAAAAAAGTCTCTTTGGTTGGAAATTGAAATATTTTGTTGTTAATTTCGTTAATGAAAATTTATTTCACTGGGTGAAAATTTGGATATTTTTATACGGAAACGTTTATTTAGTGGAAATTATATCAACTTGGACTTTTTCGAAAGTTGAAGATCTTTGTTGGAAATTCCCATTTTTTTATTGAAAATTGATCTCTTTGTTTGAAAATTACATTGTTCGGTCGAAAATTTCGTTTATCTAACTGAAGATTCAACTATTTTACTTTTATTTAAATATATGTATATCAACATTTTTTTCTTCATAATTCATCAATTTCATAGAAAATTGTTCATGAATTAATTTTTCATTGTAATTTTGTAATTCAACTCCGTACTGATTTCCCTTTATTCTGGCTTTATTTCGATTGCTCACGGAAAGATGAGAAATAATGTTGAAAAACTGACAATCTTCGTTTATTTTTAAAACATATGTTGTAAGTGTGCCCCTTTGAGCGCTCCTAGGCCTTACAGCCTACATTAGCCTATTGGTTGAGCCGGCCCTGACTATAAAGCCTAGTGCCTAGCAAAAGAGAAAGAGAGAAAGAGGAAAAAAGAGAGGGAAAGAGAATAGAGATAGTGAGAAAAGAAGCAGATCAGAGAAAAAAGGAGAGGGGGCAGCCCGAGAGGGGTTGTTGTCCCTGTATAGGTTTTTTGGCATGTAGGGTGAGTCACCCCTGCATTAACGAGAAAATACGCCCATACGAAAGATGGCTGCCCAAAAGCCGACCAATTAGGACTCGTATCGAAGGGTGTGCTTAGAAAATCCTCTAACAATTCTTGGTTACCCCTATTTTAGTTCCTTTTCACCCGGAACCAGGGGTGTCTTAGTTTTATTTTTTCCTGGAGAAAATGCCTTTTCGAGAATCATTCTAAACCCTAAACCTAATCACAACCAAGATCGCCAAATCATGAAGTATCTTAAAATATCACGGAGTATCTTGAAATATTTCAAAATATCTTGGAATCCCATGAGGTATCGTGGAATATCATAAAGTATCTTGAAATATTTCAAAATATCTTGGAATCTCATGAAGTATATTGGAATCTCATAAAGTATCTTAAAATATTTTGAAGCATGTGAAGTTTCTTAGAATTCTTTGAAATATTCCAAAGTACCTTGGAATATCATATAGTATCTTGAACTATAGTAAATTATCTTTAAATATCATAAAGTATTTTGAAATATTTTGGAGTATGTGAAGTTTCTTGGAATTTGTGAAACATTCTAAAGTACCTTGAAATATCATATAGTATCTTGAACTATAGTAAATTATCTTTAAATATCATAAAGTATTTTGAAATATTTTGAAGTATGTGAAGTTTCTTGGAATATGTAAAATGTCCTAAAGTACCTTAGAATATCCTGCAGTAACTCGAAGAATCATATAGTTTCTCGAAATATCCGGAAGTATATTGAAACATCCTGAAGTATCTTGAACCATCGTAAATTATCTTGAAATATCATGGAGTCTCTTGAGATATCATGAAGTATCTTGAACTATCGTAAATTAGTTGAAATATCTCGAAGTATCTTGAAATATTTTGGAGTATGTAAAGTTTCTTGGAATATGTGGAATATCTCAAAGTACCGTACACAGAATTATAAAATCTCGAAAAGAAGGTTTCAACATTTTTGAAGATGTTGTAACGTTTTGAGTTTTTATTCAAAATTGATGGCTAACGAACTCATCCTCCCTTTCGGACCCATTAACAAGTGTGCCAAAGATTGATTTGATTCGTTCATTTTTTCGGCAGTTATTTTTGAATTCGTTTGTATTCCGAATTTTGAAAATGTGATTACTCTGGCAATTTTTCTTTTATCGAAAAAAGTTGTGAGGATGGATTTGTTGAATTTCCAAATACTCCAAAGAACCGTACATAGAATTATAAAATTTCGAAGAAAAGGATCTAAAAATTTCTGAAAATGCTGCAACTTTTTAAGTTTTCATCCAAAATAGCTGGCTGGTGAACTCATTCTTCCTTTTGTGCCTATCAACAAGTTTACTAAAGATCGATTTGATTCGTTCATTCTTTTGGCAGTTATTTTCGAATTCGTTTGTAATTTCTAATTTTGAAAATGTGATAACTCTGGCAAGTTTTCTTCCATCGAAAAAAAGTTGTGAGAATGAATTTTTCGAATTTCGAAGCACTACAAGGGGCCTTCCATAGACTACGTGGCTTATTCTTTACGGGGCCGGGGGGGTTCGACGAAAGGCCACGCTGGTCAACATGGGGGGGGGGTACGAGTCCGAGCCACGTGGTTTTGATGGATTTGGTCTTCCCTGGCAGCAGTAACTTACATGAGTGGCTATAGTGTCGCCAATTTTTGATTCAGATTGTTAAAAAAGAATAAAAATTGAGTTTACCTCGAAATTTTTGTTTTATTTTCGTTTTACAAGGAATAGGAAAAAACCACGTAGCACCCTAGGAGTGGGGGGGGGGGGTGGGCAAGGATAAGCCCACGGGGCCCCCCATGGGGTGGGGGGGG